>CAUYUJ010002038.1:47500-84933 GCA_963575745.1 Prorocentrum cordatum
CCTCGCGAACCGAGAGCGGCCGATTCCTTCAGCGACGCGTCCAGCGTCCTCCTCCTCCTCTATCCTCCTCCTCCTCCTCCTCTCCTTCCTCCTCCTCCTCCTCCTCCCTCCTCCCCCCCCCTCCCTCCCCTCCCACTCCCCCCCCCTCCCCCTCCCCCCCTCCCCCTCCCCCCTCCTCCCCCCCCCCTCCCCCCTCCCCCTCCCCCTCCCCCCACCCCATCCCCCTCCCCCCCTCCCCCTCCCCTCTCCCCTCCCCTCCTCCTCCCCCTCCCTCCGGATGCCCGTCCTGGCCCGCCCCCCCGCGGCCACGCCCCAGATCCGCGCCGCGTGGCCTCTGGGGCCCGAGAGCGGGCCCCGGTAGGCCCAGGGGGCAGGTCGGGCGCGTGTCCTCCCCCTTCGGGCGGATTTTGGACGCGAAATGGGACATGATCAGAACATGGTCGCAGATCGTGCCGTTTTTTTTTGTTGTGTTTTGTTTTTTGTTTTTTGTTTTGTTATTCTTTTTTGTTGTTGGACGAGAAATCAGAAGAAACAGAACATTGTCAAACATGGCTAGCAGCAGTACACAGATCGTGCCCATTTTTGCTGCTGCTGTTGCTGTTGCTGTTGCTGTTGCTGTTGCTGTTGCTGTTGTTGTTGCTGTTGTTGTTGTTGTTGTTGTTGTTGTTGTTGTTGAACATTATTACTTCTAAAGAATAATTATTGTTGGGGCCCCTGGTGCACGGCCCCCTCGCCGCGCCTAGGCCGCAGCCATGTTTTCATCATTTTCGTGAGGAAGTCTCCGGCAAAACGGGTTGGTCCGGATCCGGTTGTTTTGTTACGGGCGGTTTTCCCTTGCAAAAAATAAGGCAAAGTGGACATTTCTTGTTCTAACATAACCAAACTTCAAGAATCCCTTGCAAAAAATAAGGTAAAGTGGACATTCGCGCGCGCAAGACGAAATCCTTCCAAAACCTTAGTGTTCGTAGCGATTTTAACATAAAAACATCAAAAAACCAATGGTTTTTCAAAAAAAGTGTCAAAATTTCATCCCGCGCGCTCTTGCGGATTTGTAGGAAACCCAACACTTTTTAAACATTTCTGTCAAACGGGCTTTTGCGAGCAACTTTTTCACGTGCTTCGAACTTCTCCAATAACGGTTGCGCACCTGCCAGGGCCATCATCCCTGTCAAATAATACCATGCGGGACACATTCGTTTTTTCTTCGCGCGCGCACGCCGAAATCTTCAAAAACCATTGAGGCCGGAACGACAACCGCAGAACAAGAATGAGCATGTATCGTCTCACAACAACGGAAACAAGTCCTGTGGTATGCTGGCGCCACCCACGTGGTACCACTCAAAATAAGTGTCTTCGCTTGTGTGGTACAGAAACGGAAAAACGTCGTATCAGACGCTAGCGCCTCACCAGCCAAAGCAGTCCATATCATTGTAGGACCTACAGACAGTACCGGCGTCGTACTGGTTTACCGTGGTTTCCTATTCTAGCGTCAGGAACACGTTACCACCAAAAACCAGTACAGGTGTCCAGTGTTGGAACAGGGGGAAAAGTCGTATACTAAGCTAGCGTCCAGAAAATGTTACCACAACAAGTCACTGTACCCATGCGCCAGTGTAGTAGCCACGGTCGTCCGCAGGCCACGAAGTGAAGTGTCCGAACGTCATAGGGCGGGAAGCTGGGTGTGGGTGGTGGCGAAGAGTCGTTTGGAAATGTGGTAGAGCTTGAACCGGCCCCCCCACAAAGTGGGGGTATTGGCGGGCGTCGTATGAAAACCCTGGCACTGGTGAGAACGGAGTGTCCCCACGTGCTAGTAATTGTTGTTGTTGTTGTTGTTGTTGTTGTTGTTGTTGTTGTTGTTGTTGTTGTTGTTGTTGTCTGTGTGTGTGTCTGTAGAAGGACATGCCCGACTTAAGTCGGGGATGGACAGACCTCCCTTTAGTAAAACGTGGTTTAGTGAAAACGACCTCGGGCCCAAATCTGGCGGGCGCAAGCCTGGAAAATAACGGCCGCGGCGCCCTCTCGAGAACCGAAAACGGACAATTCACTAATCGACGTGTCACTGTTGGGGGTTCTGTCCACCCCCGATTAAGCCCAGGACGCGGAAGAGACGCCCAGCTGGAACGAAGCGGATCGCCGGGGACCCGGGCTCCCGCCCCGCAGGGCGGGGGAAGCGCCGACGAGGACGAGGCCAAGACAAGGGTAGCACATCGGGCCAGGACACACCGGGCACCTCTGAAATCCGGCGGCGCTGGAGGATGTCTCGAGCGCCGCGGCCTCCTATCCTCCTCCTCCTCCTCCTCCTCCTCCTCCTCCTCCTCCCTCCTCCTCTCCCCCCTCCTCCCCCTCCTCCTCCTCCTCCTCCTCCTCCTCCTCCTTCTCGGAGCGTTCCTGAACGCTCTGAGAGCGCCCCGGAGCGTTCTGGGACGGACTTCTCCTCGTCCTGGGAGGTCGGGATGTCCTCCTACAGGAAGTTGGGAGAAAAATGAAACATAGTCAAACCATAGTTCAAAAGTCCAAAAACAATCCCCATGTTGTTTTTCGACTATTTCTGAAGATTCCCCCAGTTGAGGGACAGGCCTGACTTACTCCTGACCCCGTCCGACCGACCCCCCCCTGTCTCGGTCCGGAGGTATGAGCACAGCCACGGAGCCAGACGACAGCGGCACGAGGCCTGAGGGGGGGTCCGGCGGCTCCTGCCGCTCCCCTCGAGGCTCCATTCCTCCATCCTCGCCATCCTCCCTCCCAGTCGTCCTCCTCCCTCGTGCCTCCTCTCTCGCTCCCGACTCCTGGCTCCTCGTCCCTCCTCCCCCTCCCTCCCCCGCCTCCCCCTCTCCTACGCCTCCTACACCTCCTCCTTCCTCCTCCCCCATCCTTGTGCAATCTCTGCTGCGCAATATCCGTCGTGCAATATTTAAGAAGTGCAACTGAAATGGTGCAATATATGTGATGCAACCTGTGTTTTACAATCTATGTTGTGCAATACATTATGTGCAATCCCTAGGGTGCAATCTCTGAAAGCAATCTATATGTATACATATATATATACATATGGTGCAATCTATGTGGTGCGAACTGTGTTGTGCAGTCTATATAGCGCGCTCTGTGCGGAACAGCTCTGTGGTGCAATCTGCGCGGTGCAATCTTTGTTGGGCGATATATGTGGTGCAATATAGGTCGTCCAGTATATGTTGTGCAACTCATGTAGAATTACTGGTGCGTACATCTACGAGAAGCAGTACACGTTGTACACTACTGTTGTGCGCTATAGGTTGCACAATCTATGTTGTGCAATCTATGTGGTGCAACCTATGTGGTGCATTAATTTCTGTTCGCAGTGAGTTGTCCACTCCATTGCTCGCGCAATCATTCCACCCACCCACCCGCAACTTGGTTTGCAACATCTCTTAAGACCGTGACGGTGGGTACCAAATGGCACTTGGCCACGACAGCGACGCCGACGACGACAGCGACAACGACGACGACGACGCCGCCGACAACGACTACGACGACACCGACGACGTCTCCAACGACTTCGACGACGCCGACAACGACGACGACGACGACACGACGACGACGACGACGACGACGCCGACGCCGACGAC
Source organism: Prorocentrum cordatum (assembly GCA_963575745.1). Classification (NCBI taxonomy): domain Eukaryota; class Dinophyceae; order Prorocentrales; family Prorocentraceae; genus Prorocentrum; species Prorocentrum cordatum. Next base: position 51,103 of record CAUYUJ010002038.1, read on the forward strand.
GATGACAACGACGACGACGATGACGACGCCGACGACGACGACAACGACGACACCGACGACGACGACGACGTCAACGACGCCGACGACGACGACGACGACGGCGGCGACGACGATGACGCCGACGACGACGACGAAGACGACGACGACGCCGACGCCGACGACGACGAAGACGACGACGACGTCGCCAACGGAAACGACGAGGGAGGAGGGAGGACGACGACGGCGACAACGACGACAACGACGACAACGACGAGGGAGGAGGGAGGACGGCGATGACGCGAACGACGAATAAGGAGGAAGGACGGCGACGCCGACGACGGCAACGACGAGGGAGGAGGGATGACGACGACAACGACAACGACGACGACGACGACGACGGCGACGAAATAGGAGGGACGACGACGAGACGCCGACGACGGACGACGACGACGACGAGGGAGGAGGAGGAACGACGACCACGGCGACAACGACGACGGAAACGACCACGACGCCAAAAAGGACGACGACGGCGAACACGAGGAGAGACAGAGGACGACGTAGGCGACGACGACGACGACCACGACGCGGGAGGAGGGAAGACGGCGACGACGACGACGACGCAAGAGCGCGCGCGCACGCTTTTGTTGAAAATCCGTGTTGCGAAACCTTGTGCTTTCGTAGGTTTTTTTGACACACGATTTTGAAATCCTTCCGAAACCGATGGGTTTGAAGGATTTCGGCATACGCGCGCGACGACGCGCGCGTCTGCACTTCGTCCCGTTTTTTGCAGGGGATTCTCGCAACGGCACACGCGCAAGGGCGTTCGACAGATTTCGACATGCGCGCGCGCGAAGCCCGTTTGGTAGCATTTTGTGAAAATCTTGAAAAACCTATGGTTTTCTTAAGATTTCGCAAGAGCTCGCGCGTAAGCTTTTTTAGCAAATCAGTGTTGCGAAACCCTGTGTTTTTGTATGTTTTTTGGCAAATCGATTGCGAAATCCTTCCGGCACCGAAGGTTTTTGAAGGATTTCGGCATGCGCGCGCGACTACGCGCGCGTGTGCACTTCGTCCCAGTTTTTGCAAGGGATTCGCGAATAATTGTTATCTTATAACAAAGCATGTCACCGTGTTTTTCACAAGGGAATCTCAGGAGGGGGATACCGGTTGGCCTGGGACATTGTGATTTCATATTTAGGATGGACATGTGGTCATAATCATATTTCATTTACATACCCGACAGGGGGGGCGGGCGATAACACCGGGGGGGGGTAGAGTTCATTTTCTTTTTAGAAAGGAGAATCTACTTTGACTGTCGGGATGCTGTCCTGTCCGCTGCTGGTGCAAACATCCCACCCTACCACCCGCAACTTGGTCGCAAGAAATCTTAAGACCGTGACTGTAGGTACCAAGTGGCGCTTGGCAACGACACCGACGCCGATGACGACAGCGACGACGAACACGCCGACGACTACGACGACACCGACGACGACTCCGACGACTTTGACGACGACAACAACAACGACGACGACGACACCGACGGCAACGACGCCGGCGACGCCGACGGCGACGACGGCGACGACGACGATGACGCCGACGACGACGACGCCGACGACGACGACGCCGACGACGACGACGCCGACGAAGAAGACGACGACGACGAGGGCGACGAAATAGGAGGGACGACGACGAGACGCCGACGACGGACGACGACGACGACGACGAGGGAGGAGGAAGGACGACCACGGCGACAACGACGACGGAAACGACGACGACGCCAAAGAGGACGACGACGGCAACGACGAGGAAAGACAGGCGGATCGCGCCGACGACGATGACGGCGTCTTCGCGTCGGTGATACAGGTTCCCGAAGGAATTCGAAATTCTCGCGCGGCAGACGCGCGAGTGGCTCGCATGGTACTATTTGTCCCGGATCGTGCCACCCCAGTACGCGCGCAGGTGCGTTCGAACGGTTTCGACATGCGCGCGCGCGAAACCCGTTTGGTAGCATTTGATGAGCATGTTGAAAATCGCATGGTTTCCTTGAGAAGTCGCAAGAACGCGCCCATGTTTTCTTTGAACACCCGTGTTGCGAACACCCATGTTTTCAATATGTTTTTTAACAACTCGAATTTGAATTCTTTCACGAAGCGAAGGTTTTGAAGGATTTCGGCATGCGCGCGCGACGTCGCGCGCGTGTGCACTTCGTCTGTTTTTTTGCAAGGGATTCTCGCGACGGCACGCGCGCAAAGGCGTTCGAACGATTTCGGCATGCGCGCGCGAAGCCCGTTTGGTAGCATCTTATGAACATGTTGAGAATCGTATGGTCTTCTTGTTCGCAAGAGCGCGAGCGCACATTTTCTTTGTGTTGAAATCCGTGTTGCGAAGTCATTTTTACAAATTAAACAAAAAAGGGGCACTCGATTTTGAATTCCTTCCGAAACCGAGAATTCTTTGAAGGATTTCGGCATGCGCGCGCGACGACGCGCGCGTGTGCACTTCGCTCCTTTTTTGCAAGGGATTTTTGAAATCTTATGATTTTTGATAAACGAGTGTGCGCGCATAGTTTTTCATGCAGGGGATGGGGGGGGGGATACTGGCCCCCCTGGGATAGTGCGAATTCAAATTTAGGATGGACGATGGGGCAGGATCATATGTACATTGCAATACGAAAAATGTGGACCGTTAGGTCGGGGGGGGGGGTAGAACCGACATCTTTGTAGAAACGAATTATATATATACAACACAAAAAACTGGTTGACACATCCCATGCTCTTGCAAACATCCCACCTGCCCACCCGCAACTGGGTTTGCAAAACCCATGCGGCGGCGATTGCGATGAGTCCTTGGCGTCGGCTGGTGCATCCCTGCGGCCGCGCTAGCCCGCGCACGCTCGCACGCACAGCGGCCAGCTAGTATGGCGCGAACGACGCAGCCGCGGTGGCGCTGACCGCTGGGCAATTCCCAGCTGGCACTCCAGTGCGAGTCGGTGGCTTGGGCGGGCGTGGTATCATGGCCACGCCGACAAGTGTAGACACGATTGCGAAAGAAGCGATGATGGTGACGATGGTGGCGATGACGACAGCAAGGCCAATGACGGCGCCGATGTTGATCACGCCCGCCGATAGCGATGACGATGTCCTCGCGTCGGCGATGCAAGTTTTGAAAGAATTCGAAATGCGGGCGCAACCGACGCGAGCGAGTGGCCCGCGTGATATTATTTGACACGGGTCGTGCCCCCCCCCAACCACGCGCACAAGGGCGTTCGAATGAGTTCGACATGCGGCGCGAGAGGACGCTTGGCAGACTTTGATGAACGGATTGAACAACTTATGGTTTTCTCGAAAATCCGCAAGACCGCGAGCGCAGGCTTTTTTGTTTGAGAACTGATGTTGCAAAATTTCGGCATGCGCGTGCGACGACGCGCGCGTGTGCACGTCGTCCCATTGTTTGCATGGGATTCTTGCGACAGCACGTGCGCAAGGGGGTTCGAGCGAATTCGATATGCGCGCGCGACAGGCCCGCTTGGTAGCATTGTATGAACATGTTCTTCGTTTTACAATTCGCAAGAGCGCGGGCGCAGGCTTCTTTTGAAAACCTTTGTTGCGAAGCTATGCTTCGTTTGCTTGTTTTCACATCTGTATATATGTATACACGTGCTGTCGTGGTTACCGATTCGGAATTCCTTACGGAACGTTGAATGTTAGAGATTCGGGCATGCGCGCGTCGACGCGCGCGTGTACACTCCGTCCCTATTTGTTGAAAAGGGTTTCTTGGAAACTGGTGGTTCTTGATAACCGAATGTGCGCGCATAGTTTTTTCTGCAGAGGATGAAGGGGGGCGAACTCCGGCCTGGCTGGGACGGTGGGAATTAAAAAGGGAAAGTGGACAAGGAGGCATATCATTTGTAAACTGCAATGCGCGAAGCTGGCCCGATAACCCCGGGGGGGTGATGAGGGTAAAATCCAATCTCTTTAAAGAAAGGAGAAATGTAGGCGGCGGGGGCAGCGAGGGCGACCACGGAGCCGCCAGACCGGCACCCAGGCCCACGACGGGCGGCGACGGGGCGGTGACGGGGCAGCGAGGGCGACCACGGAGCCGCCAGGTTGGCACCCAGGCCCAAACGACGGGCGGCGACGGGGCGGTGACGGGGCAGCGAGGGCGACCACGGAACCGCCAGGTTGGCACCCAGGCCCAGACGACGGGCGGCGACGAGGCGGCGACGGGGCAGCGACGGCAACCACGGAGCCGCCAGATTGGCACCCAGGCCCAGGCGACGGGCGACGAGGCGGCGACGGGGGCGGCGACGGCGACCACGGAGCCGCCAGACTGGCACCCAGGTTCACTTCCCTTGGAGCAGCAAGTGAGAATCTGTAAGTGCAGACGCTGTCGCGGGAATGCAAACAAAAAGTTGCCCCGGACCCTGAAAGGAATATTCGAATCGTGGGCAATGTCGCCAAGAGAGTGTGTGTGTGTGCTTCCGACAGCGCAGTCACTCTGCCTAGCCGCCGACGCAGAACGTGTGTGTGTGTGTGTGTGTGTGTGTGTGTGTGTGTGTGTGTGTGTGTGTTTGTGTGTGGGTGTGGGCGTGAGTGTGTGAGTGTGAGAGTGTGTGAGTGTGTGAGTGTGTGAGTGTGTGTGTGTGTCGCGCAATTCGACACCTCCGCCTCGCCCACATGCCCTTCCAATTGAACTCGGGTTCCCACGTGTTGCGTGATCCGCCACGCATGGCCCCTCGGGACACCGTGCTCTAGACAGCTGACGTCTCAGAAGAGCGCGTGACGCGATTCTTCAGGTCACGGCTCACCCTGTGGCATGGCTGCCCCAAGGCGGCCCCGCAGCCCTGCGCCACTCTGCGGCCAACGACCCGCTGCACTGGCTACACGCAAGAGTGACCCTAGTCAAGAGTGACCTTCGGTACGCAGCTTCCGGGGGGCGCGGGGGGGCGAATCCAAGCCCGCAGGACAGTGCTGGGTGGACTCCCGTGTGCCCGCGCATCCGAACTGCATCCCACCTCCCGCTTGGGGGATTGACTGGCACGGCGCGCCGCCTCCCCTCCTCCGCCTTCTCCACCTCCGCCTCCTGCCACCTCCCCCGCGCTTGCACTGGCACCTCTCTCACTCAGCGACTCGCCTGGACGCTGCGGCCACACTGGAAACGCTCTCGCGCGGCACCCTCGCAGTGGCGCCTTGGGCGATGGGCTGCCAGAAATCCTCCCTGTAGAGCTGGACCGTGGCGAGGTTGTTCTCGCCGCCCAACTTCTCCCACCTGACGGTGACCTGCCCGTAAAGGGGCCCAGAGATACACAATTAACGAGACACAAACCTAGGACTCACCATATGTTGTTATTGTTTGGGATCGTCGCCATCCCCGCCACTTCCTATGGTTTCCACTATTTTCTGGTGGATCGTCGACTCTTCATGCCTGTCTGTTTTTGTCCCTCCTGAGCCAGGCCCCGCAACTCCTCCTGCTGCCGCCCTTCCTGCCGCTGCTGCCGCTTCTTGCTCTGTCTGATGCTGGCGCTTGCACCTCTGGCTCGTGCGGCTGCTGCTGTAACCTGGGCTACTCCTGCTGCCCACAGCCTGGGAGATCGGTTGGTCGCAACTTCGGCATGGATACGGACTCACATGCATAACGAGGAGGAGGAGGAGGAGGAGGAGGAGGAGGAGGAGGAGGAGGAGGAGAGGAGGAGGAGGAGGAGGAGGAGGAGGAGGGAGGAGGAGGAGGAGGAGGAGGAGGAGGAGGAGGAGGAAGGACGAAGGAGGAGGGAGGACGGAGGAGGAAACGGACTCCTCCTGCCGCACCTCCTCCTACCCTTCGGCCGCTGGCCGCTGCTCCCCCGCCCCAGCTCCTCCCGCCCCGCAGCCCGGGCCCTATTCCCCCCTGCCCTGGCTGCTCCCCCTCGCGCTCAGATGCTGCCGCCTCCACGCCCCACGGCTCCTGCGTCCTGCTGCCCCCTCCCGCTCCTCCTCTGCCCTCTTCTCCTGCTGATCCTCTCTTTCTTTGTTTCTTTATTTTTGGTTGTTTCTCTCTCTCTCTCTCTCGCTGTCTCTCTCTCTCTCTCTCTCCCTCTTTCCTCCTTCTTCTTCTTCTTCTTCTTCTTCTTCTTCTTCACTCTCTCTCTCTCTCCTTCCCTCTCCCTTTCGCGCTCTCTCGCCCCCTCTCTCTATGTCTCTCCCCCTCGTTATCTTTCCTCCTCTGCCCTCTCCTCCTGCTCCTCCTGCCTTTTGTTTGTTGCTCTCTCTCTCTCTCTCTCGTTCTCTCCCTCGTGCTCCTCTGCCTCTGCCCCCCCCCTCCCCCGCATCCCCCCTCGACCGCCCTCTCGGCCCATCCCCCGCGCCCGAGCCGGCCTCGTCGCCAGGCCGCCACTGCAGGCCGCCCACGACCTCGACGCCGAAGGCGCTCGCCTGGCTCGCCCGTCCGCCTCCCCGCCGCTGCCCAGCGCGGCCCTCGACCGTCGAGCACGGCAAGCTCTTGCCGCGACAACCTCCTCCTCCTCCTCCTCCTCCTCCTCCTCCTCCTCCTCCCCTCCTCCTCCTCCTCCTCCTCCTCCCCTCCTCCTCCTCCTCCTCCTCCTCCTCCTCCCCCTCCTCCTCCCCCTCCTCCTCCTCCTCCTCCTCCTCCTCCTCCTCCTCCTCCTCCTCCTCCTCCTTCCTCCCCCATCCAACTTGTGGTGCTCAGTTCGTGCCGCGACAACTTCGGCGTTGGCCTCTGGCGCCGCGTGGATCGCTCAACCTTGATCGATCGCGGCCCCCCGGTAATCAGGCAACTCGCGCGGATCGCTCGATGTCGGCCGAGGTCAACCTTGAACGACTGCGCCGGGGACGCCGCCGCGTCGACACGACACGAATCTGCTGCATCGAGGAAGGCAACCCTTGGATGACTTCGGTGCGTTTTTTCAAGGTACTGTGTGCCGGAGGCAGAGGTTGCCACCTGCCTCCCTCCCCCCCTAGTTCCTACATCTTTTCCCGTCGGCTGTTTCCCTTAGTCGATATCCCCCTTCCTTTGCCTTCCCTCATTGGCCTCCTTCTTCTTCTCCTCCTCCTCCTCCTCCTCCTCCTCGTCGTCCTCCTCCCCCTTCCTCAACCCCTCTTCCCCCTAGATCCTTTCCCCTCGGCTTCCTGCCTGGAATAGTTATTCCCCTTCCTCGTCTTTCCTCCGTCGCCGATAGATCCGATGGGCCCCGGTAGCGAAGCCGCGTGCCCCAATGTTTGCGGATCGATTGGCCTATGGGCCAAACATCTCTAATCAAAAATCTTAGCGGTCGAGGGCCCTGGCTCGCCCTGGAAGGCGGCCAGGCCCCCGTCAGGTTTTCGTGCTCGCGTCCTGCCGTGACTCGCGAGAACGCCCCCGGAAGGAAAACAAGAACAAAAGAATAATAACCGTCTGCGATCGTTCCCCGCGGTGGCGACGATGCAGGGCCCCGCCCTTTCAAGCGACAGTCTCGAGAAGACACATATGCTGCGGACACCAGCGGGGGCGGCCACGGCACGAGCGGGGGGAGGGGATGAGGAAGGGTGGATAATAGGGTAAGGCCGGAAACGGGCCCGCGACCCCCCGAAACCCTGACGGGGATGCCGGGAGAAACAAACATGCACCACGGACGAGGGGTAAGGACCCCCCCCCCGCCCAAAAGCTCCAAGCCGGGGGCTCTCAGGTCAAACTTACCCCGGGGCCCCGCCCAAGAAAACAAAAGAAAGAGAAAACACCCAGGGCCCCCGAAACGTAAGACACGGGCGCGCATCTTCGGGGGCCACAGGAGAGGGCAGAGGAAGGCGCCACTCCTCATGACAGAGGAGGGGTGGCCACGCCCGAAGGCGGCTCTTCTAAGTGCATCAGCCGCAAGAGCCTTTCCGCGTGCAAATTGTCGAGCTTCTTTGGCAGAAGGCTGACTTCAGCGGAAGCGGTCCAACCGGTCAATGTATAAATGCATCGAGTGCACGGACGGTGCCTGCGCATTTTTCGTTTTTGTGTGTGTATATATATAAGCAAATAGATAAAGCAACGACGATGTCCATGGCCCAGGAACAAGGGCGGACGAGCGCAAACTTCCAAGGCGAGTCCACCGGTAAAAGAAAAACGGCGACGAGAGACGCGAACTAGTGAGACGACGGAGAGGGCCAACAGGGAACGACATTGGTGGAAGAAGTCCAAGGGCGAAGCCAAAGAGCTCGAGATGTGCAGAACCAGCCTCGCAGCATCACCGGCGCAGAAATGCCGTCGTTCGGCCCCCGCGCTCTGGCTTGTGGGAGATCTTAGGGCCAGGAATCCCTACCTCCAATGATACTTCTGCTGTTGGCTCCAGGGCCCCGCGGGCGGCGCCTCTTCAGGAGCGGGCGCCGGGGTGCCTGGCGTAGGCTGCAGGGGTCTCGATCCTGAACCGAACGCCACTGCGAGCCACGTGTCTGCCGAGTCTACGACTCCTAAGGTGTATTATTGTTGGGGGCCGCGAACAGCGCGGCAAAATGTACCGCCAAATGCTGTGCCACTGAAACGCATCGTGGGTCGCGCAAACACGCATCTAACAGCGCTTTCGGCCAAGGTGCTAACCCCCGGAGAAAAATGCAGCACCGCGAAGAGACAGGGTGCCGCTGCGGGTGCAACGTGGCGCGAACATCGCGGCGCGTCGCGGCAGACTGAATCGCTGTGGCGTCGGGTTTCCCAACCGCAGTAGCTCCGGGTCAGGTTGCCCCGCCGCCGCGGAGACAAACCTCGGCTGGCGCTGAGCGTCGGGTTTAGACAGATCTCGGCGAGCGCTTGGCGTCAGATTTCCCCGCCGCAGTAGAGGGGGCCCCCGGCGAGCGCTGAGCATCAGGTTGCCCCGGCGCAAGGGAAAGCGATCTGGCGGAACGTATCGCGCCAGGTTTTCCAGCCGCGAAGTTGAGCAACCTCGAAAGGTGATGCTGAGGTCATCATTTCTGAGGATGTTGCTGCCTGCTGTGGCAATTTTCGTTCGAACTCGCAACTGTCCGCGAAAGACTCATACAGTGTTGCAGTATCCTCAATCACGCGGAGCCGGATGAAACACTAATCTGGTACACCAGAGGCAGGGCTCGTTGTCTCATACACTTCCTGTTTCCACTGTCGGAGGTATGGTGCAACAGGTCGGATTCGGTATTCAATGTTTTCGGTCTCTGTGTATATCATGTCATTTAGCAATCTCCGAACTGCATCTTCTGCGGCGCTGTGCCGCTCATGATTAGAGGATCCACCGCCCGTGCCGTGAGGCTCATTCCCGAAGGGTGGGGGGTGGCGCACCTTCATGCTGTTCGGATGGGTGGTCGGGCCCGCTGGGCCATTATCGGTGCAATGCGCTCGTGCTGGCCAAGGTTCTCAAGTTTGTGTGTGTGGCTGCTGCCTTTGTCTTATGCACCTGTTGCCTTCAACACGTTTGGCGTTAAATTGCTTCGCCGCACTGTGCCGGTGTGCCAAGCGCGTGGCGTCAGGTTTCCCCGCCGCAGACTCACGCGCAGGGGGTGCGAGGACACTTTGCTTTGGTACCATTGGGGACCTGGTCTCACCGCCTGTCCACTCCGCAAGTTCGTGCGGCTGTGATGACATGGGCACAGGCTGTGGTATTCTTATTGCTGGGCTCACGTGCCTCGTAACCAGTGATGCCTGTCTAGAACAAATTAAAGAACGTTTCCGATTCATTTTGGTAATCGTCCAGTCTTTTGTTAACCCGATCGGTCAACTTATCTGGCTTGGCAAATTCAGCCTATATTTTAGTCCTATCCAGGCTCATGGCTTTCATCACGTTTTGGCTCTGGAGCTGGTTGTTGTAGTCGGCAGTTATGTGTTCGCACTCCTCGAGTTTTTCATGCGTGTCTCTGACCTGTTGCTATAGGCAGTTTCGTGCGTGGAGATCACGTCGCTATTTGTAGAGGCTTGGCCATCTGTGTTAGCAAGTCATCGCGATGCTTATTCCAAACTTATTGCCCCCCATTCTCGGTTTCAGCCCTACTGAATTGTTGGCCCAGTATCGTAACCTGTCCATAGGGATGTACGCGTTACTATTCTATCTCAGTTGATGCTCCTCATCCTGATCCCTGTCGCTCTGGGCCACGCGGGCCTCGACAGCAACACGAGCTTCAGCATCGATAGCTGGGCGGGCTGTTTTTGGTCGATGGCGACCCCCCGAAACCCTGACGGGGATACCGTCCAAAACAAACATGCGCAATCTGCGATCTGTGGGCGATTGGGGGTCGATGCTCCCCCCTTGAGCAGTCCCCCACTGTCGACGTCCTCCCCCGCCTTTCTCTCTCCGATGCGTGAACACGATCCCCCTCCCCCCTCTGGGTCGGGCGGGAGAGCCGCCGTTATCTGAACTGGCCCTCCTCCGCGGTTCACGCTCGATAGTCTAGCCCTCCTCCGAGGTTCACGCTCCTCCTTCCCCCTTCTCCACCAGATGCGCCTAGGCAAGCTCTGCCAACACAGGCCCCTGCCGCTCGGCTCCGCTTGCGAAGATCCAGCGCGCAGGCTCTGCTCGCGCACTCCAGCTCTTAGAGTCTCTGCTTGCGTAGGCGCACTTGCGAGGCTCCACCTGGCCATCGCTCGGACGTCCATTCCCTGTGTTTTTTTCGATTTCGTGCGTGGTTTTTCGCCAAATGATCAAGGATGCTCCTCGATGGTCCTCGCCGAGGAAAAAACGCACACGTCCGAGCGATGCCAAGCCACTGGCAAACGTCACAATGGTAAGGAGGGTCTCCCTCCACGGATGCTCTGGCAGTGTTGCGCTGGCAGTGCTCGAGGGGAGCGCGACGGCTCCAGATCAAGACGGCGAGCACGAACGCCACCGCGTCCACCCGCCAGCCTAAACAAACCAACTGTTTTATCCGCCAACTACGCAGTGCGCATGTGGAACAGTTCACAGCGACTGCACTACCCAGGCACGAGACATACCTCTGCACACGCACCTCGCTCTGAAACCACTCAAGCCGCTCGCTCTTTGCGTAATACACAGAGCTCATAATCATACGTCGAGGTTTCCGGGGGGTTGTTTCTGGTGTGGCTCTGGCTGCCCCGGGCGCGCTTGTCGCTGTGCGCTTGGCCCACATGCTGCCCCGTGCTTCTCGGTCCTGGCGGACGGCGTCTCAAACATTGTCTCTCCTACCTCTCCGTCGTTCCTGACCGTCCCGACCCTCCCTCCTCCCGGCCTCCCTCCTCGCCCTCCGCCTTCTCCTCGCCCCTCTCCCATCCCCTTCCTTCTCAATCATACCTGCCCCGCGTATCCACCTCTCGTCCTGCGCCCCCTCGCGTTTCAATTTCCACCCTCCCTCTGCGATGAGGATGGATGCGGGTGTGAAGGGGCCCTGGGACACACAAATAAATAGACACAAATAAAAGGATTCCCCATATGGTTGCATATTTTCTGGGTCTCTGTCTTCCCCCCCACTTCCCACCTTTTCCCATCTTTTCCTGCGGATCGGCGATTAATTGTGTTTGTGTGTTTTTTCCCCTCCTGAGGGTGGCAGGGCGAGGACGGAGGGACAGGAAGGGAGAGAGGGATGGGGAGGCCGAGCGGAACCTGAAGGCGCCAGCTAGGGACACCTGCACCGATCCTGGCCCAGCCTTAGGCCGGGCACGTCCCCCAGACAGGCGGATTCTGGGAGGACAGATCAAGCATAGTCAAACATTGATCAACCATAGCAAAACAAAGAATGAACAATGCGTGCCCAGACTATTTTTTTGACTATCTTTGAATATCCCTCCCGTAGAGGGACAAGCCCGACTTACGCCCAGCCCCTCGTGGGCCCCAGGGCCGGTGCCGTAGGGCCGCTCCCGAGTCGGTCGGCGCGGGGCTCTGCTGAAATGGGCCTGGCGCCAGTATCGGCGCGCTGGCGCCCCCCGACGGGCGGAGGGACGAGGGCGGACGCCCCACACTCCCCGAGGGGGGGGGGACCCACCGCTGGCGCCGAAGAGGACGGCGGCGGCAGCGGCGACGGCGGCGACGTCGCCGACGAGGCGCAGTGCGGCTACACGCAAAAGGTTTTTTTTTTTTGTTCACTGAAGGTGTCCTCAATAGGAGGCGGAAGTCCTCCCGTGCGCGGCCAACGAGGGGGGCCACGGGGGGGGGGGGGGGGGGCGCAGCCCAGCGCGCAGGCCCGTGCTGGGGGGGACCCCTGGTGGGCCCGCACCAGGCAGGGAGCCCCAAGGCGACGGACGCGCCCCGCCAAGCACACGAATAGGGCGACGAGCAGTGACCTGAACAGAAAACCTCGGAGGTCCGCGCGGACCTCCGAGTTTTTATGTTTATGCCGTTGTTCGTTCCCCTGATGAAGCCGCTCACCACTCCGCAAGGCCGCCCTCATGACACGAACGCTCGCCGAACGAGCTCTATCTCGAAACCCATGTGTGAAAGGGGGAAGGCCAGGTGGGGAGCAGGCCAGGTGTGAAAGGGGGAAGCATCGAACTTGAATCGTCGATGCATCGCCACGGTAAAAGAACCCGATAGCCAAACGGACGTTCCTGGGCCGGTTGGGCGATTCGGCCCCTAGCGGCGAAGAACGGGCGATTGGGGGTCGGTGCGTTCCCTGGTGACTTGGCCCCTGACATTGCCCTGATGCCACTCCTAACGTTGTCCTACCGTTGCCCCTAACGAATCTATGGCCCCCTGACGTCGCCCCTGCCTGTGGATTTGCACGCGCGTGCTTCTCTGTTTCGCTCCTTACCAAAGTTCGCTCCGTCGAAGGGCCACTCTCCCTAGACCTCCGATGCCGTGTTTTTTCGCCGCGTTGACCCCCACACATCTCGACCGCTTTCCTGGGATGGGCCCCGAGAGTCCGAAAACAATCGAACACCATCCCTCGTGTTCTTTTACACGACGCGAAGGGGTATAAGTAGTTGAGCAGGGACCGAACGTCCCAGCATTCCTACATATAGGCCTACCAAGAAATCCTCTTAGAACCTCACAGTGCTCTATCCAAGCAGAAAGTGTTCTTGGAACAGAAAGCCGATCTACAGCGAACGCTTTGGTCTGAGCCATACAGGTTCCAAGGGCATTTCGCGCAGGCCGCGAAAGGTTCTTAGAGCACTATTCGGTGGGCCACAGGGAGGTCATGACGCTTCGCCGCTGCTTGACATGGGCTTCGCACAGGCCGAGGCGGTGGGCCAGGCCTGCGTCCGCACCTCGGCCACGGCAGCTTCCGCCCCGCCGCCGCCCGCTGGCGCGGGCGCCTGCGCCGCAGCGCCCTCGGTGCCGTCGTCCTGCGGGCCCCCCATGGGGAGGAGGTGGGGTGACTCCTCGGCACTGGCTGGCGCATCTCTTACAACAGGGCTAGGATCGGGATAAATCGCTCCAGAGCGTTCCGGAGCGCTCTCAGAGCGTTCTGGAACGCTCTGGAGCGGCCGCGGCGCCCAATACATCCTCCAAACCCGCCGATTCTCAGAGATTTCGAGTTATCCCGATCCGATTTCGTTCCGATCTTCGCGTCGTTTTATTTCTGCGGCGGCTGCGCTGACACGCGCAAGCTCGCGCGCAGACCGGCCACCTGCTTCGGCACAGCCGAGGCGGCCGTGATGGCGCCTGCCGCTGGCCACGTCCCGGCGCGTTTCAGAGGCCGCAAGACCCGGACCTTCGCGGCGCGCGCAAGGGGGGTGGGCGCGAGGGGGGCGGCCTCGTCAGAAGGCGAGGGGGGCTTCTAGAATGGCAGGGGCCTTCTTAGAATGGCTCGGAAACGTTCGCGAAGCCTTCTTAGACGCCTCCTGCCCCTTCTAAGTTTTGTTGTGGTTGTTGTTGTTGTTGTTGAACATTATTTATTCTAAAGAATAATTATTGTTGGGCCCCCTGGTGCGCGCCCCCCCTGCGCCGCCTAGGCCGCAGCTACATTTTCATCATTTTCGTGAGGAAGCCTCAGGTAAAACGATGTGATCCAGATCCGGTTGTTTTGTTGTAATCCGTTTTCCCTTGCAAAAAACACTATAAAATGACATTTCTTGTTCTAATATAATCAAATTTCAAGAATCCCTTGCAAAAAATAAGGTAAAGTGGACATTCGCGCGCGCAAGACGAAATCCTTCCAAAAGCTTAGTGTTCGGAGCGATTTTAACATAAAAACATCAAAAAACCAATGGTTTTTCAACAAAAAAATGTCAAAATCTCATCCCGCGCGCTCTTGCGGATTCGTAGGAAACCCAACACTTTTTAAACATTTCTGTCAAACGGGCTTTTGCGAGCAACTTTTTCGAACTTCTGCGACAACGGTTGCGCACCTGCCAGGGCCATCATCCCTGTCAAATAATACCATGCGGGACACATTCGTTTTTTCTTCGCGCGCGCACGCCGTCGTCGTCGGCCGCGGGGCCCTGAATAGTAGCCACGGTCGTCCGCATGCCACGAAGTGAAGTGTCCGAACGTCATAGGGCGGGAAGCTGGGTGTGGGTGGTGGCGAAGAGTCGTTTGGAAATTTGGTAGAGCTTGAACCGGCCCCCCCACAAAGTGGGGGTATTGCCCGCCTCCTATGAAAACCCTGGCACTGGTGAGAACGGAGTGTCCCCAGTCTTAAATGATTGTTGTTGTTGTTGTTGTTGTTGTTGTTGTTGGTGTCGCTGTCGCTGTCGTTGTCGTCGTTGTTGTTGTTGTTGTTGTTGCTGTTGTTGTTGTTGTTGTTGTTGAACATTATTAATTCTAAAGAATAATTATTGTTGGGACCCCTGGTGCACGGCCCCCCTGCGCCGCCTAGGCCGCAGCTACATTTTCATCATTTTCGTGAGGAAGCTTCAGAAAAGTGGATGTCCAGATCCGGTTGTTTTGTTGTAATCCGTTTTCCCTTGCAAAAAACACTATAAAATGACATTTCTTGTTCTAATATAATCAAATTTCAAGAATCCCTTGCAAAAAATAAGGTAAAGTGGACATTCGCGCGCGCAAGACGAAATCCTTCCAAAAGCTTAGTGTTCGGAGCGATTTTAACATAAAAACATCAAAAAACCAATGGTTTTTCAACAAAAAAATGTCAAAATCTCATCCCGCGCGCTCTTGCGGATTCGTAGGAAACCCAACACTTTTTAAACATTTCTGTCAAACGGGCTTTTGCGAGCAACTTTTTCGAACTTCTGCGACAACGGTTGCGCACCTGCCAGGGCCATCATCCCTGTCAAATAATACCATGCGGGACACATTCGTTTTTTCTTCGCGCGCGCACGCCGAAATCTCCATCTTGTGAGTACGTATCATGTGTATCATGTGTATCATGTACCATATGCATCATATGCAACAGATGTTCTGTGGAAGGCTTAACAAATTCTGTGGGTTAACAAGGCTTAACAACTTCTGTGGGTGTACGAACGTAGGCTTAACAACTTCTGTGGGTGTGTACTCCACGCCAGTGTAGTAGCCACGGTCGTCCGCAGGCCACGAAGTGAAGTGTCCGAACGTCATAGGGCGGGAAGCTGGGTGTGGGTGGTGGCGAAGAGTCGTGTGGATATTTGGTAGAGCTTGCACTGCCCCCCCACAAAGTGGGGGTATTGGCTGGCGTCGCATGAAAACCCTGGCACTGGTGAGAACACTGAGCGTTCGGGTAAAGTGATTGTTGTTGTTGTTGTTGTTGTTGTTGTTGTTGTTGTTGTTGTTGTTGTCGCTGTCGTTTCTTCGTTTCCATATATATAAGACAAAACAAGAAAATACATACGAACACATATATATATATGTGTATATGCACATATATGTATATATATATATATATATATATATATATATATCGAGAGAGAGAAACATACATCATTAGTTATATATACATATATCATGTGTTGTTGTATCTCCGAAGGCCGCCCCCCTGGCCCCCCCACCTCGTGCGCGCTGCCAAAGGCCCCCTCTCGCGCTGCGAGCTAACACCCCCGCGCACAGACTCGTCGGCCCTGGGCGCCCCTTGGGGGGGGGGGGTCCTTGGCGGTGCACTGAAGGGGCCGTCAGGCATCGGCTCAGGAGGGAGCGGCGGTCCAGGGAAAAGGGGGCGGTGCCTCGCTGCCAGAGGCCCCCTCGCGCTGCGAACGAAGACGCGACGAACGGACTCGTCGGCCGCCCTGGGCCCCCCCTTGGGGGGAGTCCTTGCGGTGCTCTGAGGGGCCGTCAGACATCGGCTCAGGAGGAAAATGCGGCCCTGGGAAAGAGGGCAGGGCCTCCGGGCGTTCTCGTCGTGAAGAAACCGCGACGTCGGACATGTGGGGAGTCGCCACGAGATCGCGTGGCGTCCTGAGGGACATGGAGCTCGTGGGACAAGGCTTGAAGACGTGCTTCTGCTTCTTGGAACCCCTGGGACGCTCCTCGTCGCCGCGGCTGGATTCCCCTCGACCTTTTGGTTAAAACGCACTCCGAGAGAGGGCCCAGCATGTTTTCTTTGACGGTCGCCATGGAGAGAAACCACCCTGAAGGAAACAAATCATGATCTGTTCTCTCCTCTCCAGGCTCTCCCCCGGCCCCCCCCCCGCGCCCGCGCGTTCTTTCCCCGCCCTTCGTGCCTCGATGAGCCCCGGCGCATCCCGCTGCTGCTCGCCCACCGTCTGATCCCTTATGGCCGCTGGCTTCAAAAGTTTCACCGTCTTCTGCCTCCCCGTGTCCCAAGTTGACTAACAGGAAGGGGCTCGGGGACACACACAAATCGATGCACAAATCCTAGGACCCCCGACCTTTTCCATATCTTCTGGATGCTCGCCTCATCCTCCACTTCCCACATCTTCCAAATGTTTCCATGGGAATCGGCGATTCGTTGTGCCCGTGTATTTTCTCCCCCTCACGATAACAAGCGCCTCGGGATGAACCAAAGACGGTCTCCGGGAGCGCCCCGGGGGCGCCAAGAAACCCGCTCCCCGCCCGGACACCCCTCTCTATAGGGGCCCCTCCGCGCGACCCCCTCGCAGTAGGGAGGCAAACGGCGATGACAGGAGGAGGAGGAGGGCGGAGGAGGAGGAGGAGGAGGAGGAGGAGGAGGAGGAGGAGGAGGAGGAGGGAGGAGGAGGAGGAGGAGGGGGAGAGGAGGAGGAGGAGGAGGAGGAGGAGGGGGACAAGCTAGGTGCGCTCGCTTCATATCTGACATCCTACCCCTTCCTCCCATCCCTTACCATGGCGTAGATCCCCTCTCTACTCGCACAGTCGGATGTTGAGCAGGGCAACGATCCCGAAAGGGTACGCGATGCATTGTAGAGCACGGCATGGCATGGCGTAGAAGAGCACCGCAAAGCGTAGTATCAACCTAGCATTGCATTGCATGTCGTGGCATGGCGGGAAATGACGCCAGCGCTGCAGCGGGAGCAGGAGGGCTTCTCTGAGGCCCCGCCGCCTCCTGAGAAGGCCTTCTCCTCGTCACTTTCCCCCCCGCCCTCGCTCGCCGCCGAAAAGCAACCTGGAGAGGCGCAACGACGCGGCAACGGCACAATAACCGACCGAGCCGAAGCGACCGAACGTAACCGACCGCACCGCGATCGCACCGACCGAGCAGCCTTGTAAAGGGGGGCAGCGATAGGAGGGGACTGACTGGCATAAGGGGGGGAGCATCGACCTGGAATCGACGATACATCGCCGATACATCGGCGAGGCGCCCCAGATAGCGAATCTGCACCTTCCTGGGCGGCCAAGCTTGGGTTATCATACCCCCATCCAGAAGACAAGAAACCGGTAGAAGCATTCAATTTTGGCGCTCCGTGCGGATTTCTTGGGTCTGCGCTAGACCTCCCCCTCCCTGGCGCGCGGAGCGCGCCAGTGGCGGCGCCGGAGGCGCCGCCAGGGGGGGGGCCCAGCGCGGATGCGAGAAATCCGCGCGGAGCGCCCGCAGTTTATTATGTTTATGCCGTTTTTTCTTCCTCGACTATCGGTGATCAATTGGCGATTGGGGGTCGATGCATCCCCACCCCTATGCCCATCACCCCCCCTACCCTTGCCCCTGACCGTGCTCTCCCTCGTGCCAGGAGGGGACGCCGCTGGCTGGCAAAACGCTCCTGGGCGCGTGGGCCCGTCTCGAGAGTGGCCCGCGCCGAGACTTCGGGGCTCGCGCTCGGGATCGGGCCCCAGGGCCCGCCCGTTCCCTCGGTCGGTGGGTCAAAGATGGGGACCTGAGGGACGGGGTCCTGAGGACGAGGTGCCTCAAACAATGTGAATCCATTCTTCGATTACTTCCCAGCCTTGGGACCCCATCCCTCAGGACCCCATCTTTGAACCACCGACTCGGCTGCGCCTCGCCAGGGGATTCTCAACCGGCGTCTCTCGACCGCTCCTCTCCATGGCGGGCTTCTGGATGCCAGAGCGGCGGCAACACGAACCTGTCCTAGGACGCGATCTCCGTGCGTTTTGCCAGGGGTGGGGAGGTTTGGGCATCCAACTGCGACGCCTGCCAACTGGTGAGAACATTTGGGCCCCACACTGCGGCCACAATGCTGCTGAACACAGCGGCCCCAACGACAAATCGGCTGCAACGCAAGAGGGGGTTCAGTAAGCGTCAAGATGCGGTGAATGCCCCCCGCTCAGGGTGCCCACGTACGACCTCCATTAGCATCACAAAACCGAAGAGACAACATGCGAAGAGGGGTGCTGCCTTCTTTGAACTTGTTTGGGGGGGAGGCGCTGTCCTCTTGATATTGGTTCGACCGAATGAATATGGGACGAATGTATAAGATGCCCAACAGCAAATTTTGTCCAACACCAGCAACCGCTGCTGGGCAGGCGCTTATCTGTCTACATCTGACAACGTCCGCGGTGACGCCGACAACAACCGTGCTCAGAATGGGCAAACGCTACTATCCGTCTCCGTCACCCGTCTTTCCGTGCCCACGCCGACCGTACCGATGAGACCTTTCAGCGACCGCCCCGCCGCCTCCGGCGTGCTGGGCGCGTCCGCGGCGCCTGCTGGGGCGGCGCTGGCTGGCGCGGCCTCCGCCGGTGCAGCGCTGGCCGGCCCAGCGCCGGCGGGAGCGGCACCCTGCGACCCCCGGCCCTTCGAGGCAGCGCCCTCGGCGGCCCCGGCGCCTGCAGCACCGGCGCCGCCCAGCGCGCCCTCCGCCCGCGCAGTGCCAGCGGGCGCGCCGCCGGCGGCCTCCGCCCCCCGGGGAGCCGGTCGGCGGGCGGCGCGTCGGCGGGCGCGGCGCCGCGCCGCGGCGCCGGCGGCAGCGGCGCCGGCGGGCGCCGCGTCCGCCGGCGCAGCGTCGGCGGGCGCGGCGCGGGCGGGCGAGGCGCCGGAAGAGGTGCGGTGGCGGCGCTGGGCGGGGAGCAGCGCAGCGCCGGCGGGTGGGGCGTCTGCCGCCGCGGCGCCCGCGGCGTCCAGGCCGAAGAGCGGCACGGAGTTCAGGAACTTCCCTGGGGCGGGGCGGCGCGGGGGGCGGCGAGGCCAGCCTCGTGAGCGGGCCTCTCGCACCTGCGCGCGGGCCCAAGAGCTCGACGCCGGCGCTGTCCGTCAAAGCGGGGGCAGGGAGCGTGGGGGCTTGGGGGCCCTCCAGGCCCCAAGCTCTGGCCGAAGTCGGCGCCTTCTGCCCGCAACGCCGACCGCAGCATGTCAATCCTGACAGAATCGGCCCCAGAACTCAGTCTCCCAGAGATGGCCAGGACGCCTCAAGAGCAAGTGCAAGTGGACAAGACTTGCAACGTGATTGGCAGAAGCCGCCGGGTACAAGTGTCCCGACTGGGCTTCGGTATGCCGAGCTACGGCTGGCCGCTTCCCTGATCTGCCTCTTCGACTTCTGGTGCCGAGTGATTATTCGTGTCCTCTCTCTCTCTCTCTTTCTCTCCCGCCCTCCCTCTCTGCATATATATATATATATATATATATCGGTGCTCGTAGGATAGATTCCCGCAGCAACAGAAAAGAACGAGGAGGGGCCTGCGCACGTGCACCCTCAGGCCTGGTGGGACGGGCTCTCGCTACAACCCCCCCCTGCCAGCTCCCCTTGCCGACTCTCCCCACGAACTCCCCGTGCTGGCCCCCCCTGCGAACTCCCCCCACGAACGCGCGCAGGGACGAGGCAAGACCGTGGGGGATGCGCCCCATCGCTCTGATGTTCGGCGGCGAGCCTGGGGGGGGGGGGAAGTGAGAAGGAGAGGGGGGGGCACAGACGGCTCGGAAGTCCCTGGGCCTTCTGGGCAGTTTTCTGAAGCCTCCCCAAAGACACAGAACACTCCTCAGCAGGCGCGAGGCCCTCTGAGAAGCCCCGCCGCCTCCCGAGAAGGCCTTCTCCTGCTCACTTACCCCCTCTCGCTCGCCGCGGAGACGTGTGCAGTCGACCCGCATCCCAAGGATGCGCGATGAGGATGCAAGGGCCCTGGACGCCCATTTCGAAGCTCTTCTAGGGGGCGCGGCCCACGAAAGTAGCCAGGGATGGGCCGAGGAGGCACGGCTGCAAGGGGTACCCATCGGGAAGGGTGCCCATCCTTCCTGTGCGGGTTGACTGTGCTCGCTGCTCGTCTACGATAACAAAGATGACGATCACAACGGTAACGACTACACCAGACAAAACCCCAATCAGCGGATGCCTTGAAAATTAGTGATTTGGATATTGAGATCGATTGTGAGATCGATAGTGGGATCGATCATGGGATCGATCGTGAGGACGATAGTATGGTCGGTCGTGAGACCGATAGTGATGTCGATTCATTGAGATCGATAGTGAGATCGCTCGTGCAATCTATAGTGAGAACGATTGTGAGATCGATGCTGAGATCGGTTGTGAGATCGATAGAGACGTGGGTAATGAGATCGATGGTGAGACCGATCGATAAAGAAATCGACTAAGAACCCGGGAACCCAAAAATCCGGGAACCTCACCGCCCACCGAAATCGGTCCGGAACCAACAACCGGAACCTGGGAACCCACCGGAATCGGCCGCCAATTTTCGCCAAATCCTTCAAGATCCGCTAGGACCCCTTCAGTGCAAGCATTGATTGGGGAATCGCAGCGATGACAACGATAACGATCACAACGATAGCGATAAAGATCAAAACGACTACAACGACAACGATCACAACGATCACAACGATAACGATAACAGCGATGACATCGGGTGAAGATAAACCGAGAATTTCTGAGATGCGGCGGCTCTGGGAAATGGATCGGGCGTCGCGGCCTTCTCGGAGCATTCCAGAACGCTCTGGTAGTGTTCTGGACCGCTCTGGAGCGGATTTTCCACGTCCCAGCCCCGTCCGGCTCTCCCCGCCACGAAACTGACCTCAACAGAGAGTCATGTTCAACACAGTGAACGGACATGGCTGGTTTTCCGAGGCTGTCGAACGACAAACTGTGAAAAGTACTGCCACTGGAGAAGATGTTCAAGGGACCAGCAATGATGCCCATAGTAAAGACACGCTGGACACAAGAACGTTTTGCCGCAAGCCAATGCTTGTGTCGAAACTTTCACGCTGTGACTCGTGATCAATAACGGAATCGTGGCTGAGACGCATGAGCGCAACTAATGATGCAAATGCTTGCCCGACAATAGCAGGGACGAGTTCTCCAGAATGGCCAACGCCGCGGGTCTGTTGATTTGCTTTGAGGAAGAAGTGTCCCACCTGCTACTGCGCTTGAAACGGTTGGTGTGTGCGTGTGTGTGTGTGTGTGTGTGCGCGTGTGCATTTGTGTGTGCGTGTGTGTGTGTGTGTGTCTGTGTGCGTTCTGCATTTGCCCGGTTGGCACCGCCCATGCAAATGTGCATGACCTTTGGCATCTTCCACGTGCATCCGCTTCGGCGGCTCTTTACTGCATGCGTCAACCACGTCCTGATCTCTAATCTGGAAGGCCGGGTGGCAATTTAACTCGGCGTGGCCCGCCCTGAAACGCGCTGCGGCGACACTCACCAAGCTCCGACGGGAATCCCACCAGCCCTTTGGGCGCCAGGTGGTCTAAGGAGGGTCTCTTTCCTCTTCCACAACCCTATACTCTTCGGGGAAAGGAGCCCTCCCCCTCCCCTCTCTGAAGTTTTTTGGGAGGGGGCCCGATGTGTCAGAGGGTCTGTTTTTCGGCCCCTGGGAGGGCCAATTGTTGACACCCCTCACAAGGATCGTGGCCCCCGAGGGGGGGGAGCTACATCGAGGACCCCCCTCTTTTGACCGACCGCCTCCAAGATGGCCTCAACAGGCGCTCCAGGGCTCCCAAGAGGCCCCTAAGGGGGCTCCAAGAGCGCCCCAAGAGGCCCAAGAGAGCTCCAAGAGGCACCCGAGAGGCACCCAAGAGGCCCCCGTGCGGCCTCAGAGAGCCCTAGATGACCTCCAAGATTGCTCAGATAGCCCAAGCTGGCTCAAGATGGCCCTAAGATGCTCCAAGCGGCCCCAAGACCGCTCCAAGACGGCTCGAGATGGCCACGGAGCCTCCCAAGCCTCCCTCGCTGTTTGACTATGCGTGTCTCTTCCCCTATCACCCCGTCAACTCTCATGGGCATCGCTTGTGGATGGGATGGACGGTGGGGGATACGCAGAGCGTCAAGACTATCTATCTATACATGCTTATGCGATTAGGTGTGTCGATATATACATATATACACACACACACGTTTTTTTGCGTCGGCGGCGAGGCATGGGTCGTCTGCGCTAGCGGATGGGCCTGAACGGGGGTGCCGTTAGAGCGAATCTGTGTATACATGCATACGTATCCGTGTGTGTGTGTGTATGCGTGTGTCTTGCCCTTGCCCTTGCCTTTTGCTCCCGGCGACGAAACCTGCCGACAACAAAAGCTCTGGCTGCCGGAATGGCGAATTGGCTGGGTGTTCCTGGTCTTCGCCTGGGGGGCGCCTCGTGTTGGCCAAGTGCTCCGTCTTCTCGGCGGGTGGACCCCCGTGGGCGCCTCGTGGGCATCCGTGCTCGCTAGGTTTTTCAAGGACTTCGCCGCGTCACTGCCCGTGGGCCCCTCGTCGCAGCAACGCAGTTTGCACCACGTAGCTTCCACCACATAGCTGAAACCACCTAGCTTGCACCACGTAGTTTGCACCACACTGTCTGCATTATACGTGCATGTATGCACGGCACAATCCAGCTTGCACCGCGTATCTAACATCACAGAACTTCCATCACCTGAGTTACATCACGTAGCTCTTACCACATTTTTTGCACCGCGTAGCTTGCACGTCCGCAATGCTCACACTCACTGTTTGTGGTCCACGCTGGCAACCGTGGTATGTTCATGGATGCCGCTTCTTGCGAAGCAATTAGTGGGGCGCGCGAGGCATCGAGTCCACTTACAGTCAAAAACCCTAATAAGGACGTGCGGTAAGGACGCAAGACCCTTGGAAGCCGAAGTTGGAATTTTTGGGGCGGCGGACGACGAAAACCCCAAGGACGCAAGAGCAAGGAAGAGCAAGGACGCAAGGGTACCCTGAGCAAAGTCGCGCGTCCTTATTAGGGTTTTTAACTGTAGGTTTTGACCACGTCCCCGCTCTGTCCTTCCAGGCGTAAAACGGTGCCAACATCGAGGTATCGCAATCCGTGGCATGTCCCTCCTCCTTCCCTGGGCGCCCTTCCGTCCCCCCCCAAACCCCGCCCCCCCGCCCCCAGGTTCATGCCCGTGCGCAGTGTCGGACTTGCATCTCAGCGCAAGTGGTCGCACACGTGCCAAGTGCGCCTGTTCAACGAGGGGCAGGTCAACGTTTCAGACGACGTAGGACGTATCAGCAGTGAAGGGGTCCCCGCCCAATACTATGCTTTGAGTGTGGAAAGTCAGCTTGACATCGTCGATGTGAAACGCAACGTCAACATCCATAGTATCTTTCCGTGCGCACGCATTGCCGAGCCCGCTTCCCTGCAATTTGCGCTTGGCACTTCGTGAATGTGACAAGCGCTGTGGTCTACGCTAGATGCAGTCCGTGGGTGTTTGACGTCAGAGCAGATTTGGGTCTCAGTGCAATCGGCGAAGTTCTCGTTGCAATCTGTCAGTGTCCATATTGGCACGAATGAGTCGAATCAGTATCCAAGCGCATTGCAGGAATAATCCTGCCCAGGTGACAGTGTGGTGCCTGAAGCAACAAAGAGTATTAGCATCCATTGGCGTACGAAAGATGCGTTGCATGTTCACACGCTTTCGCATGTAGGGCCGCCGGTTCAGTCTCCAATGTCCTGGGCTGTGTTGGCGTTCGCGCGCTGGCCGTGAGCAGCGAACCTCTGAATCAATAGGGGTGGGCGTAAAGCAAGTCGAACGAATATACATGATTGGCGCCGCATCCACGCGGACCGCATCCGCACATACGTAATCGTTCAGAAGTGATTAGCCAGTCGAATCGGCGGTGCTTGTGCTGCCCCATCGGTCGACCGAACGGTCATAACGGCTGCAACGCTCCTCGGAACCGATGTAACCACATGTATGGATGACGTGACCAATATAATCAGGCTCCTCCCCCCGCGGATTCGGCGCAAGTCAATGGTTTAGTGAAACCCACGCAGAAGGCCCATCCATTTTCCTCTCGCTCGACTACATCCTGCGCGCGCATCTACGCTCCCCGTATTGACAAACGCGCACGCGCACAGACATAGGCACCTTTGCAGGCACACGCGCAAGCACTTTTTCCCCGGCGAGCGCTCGCTCTGCGACGCGCTGGTCTCAACGTCAGGGCAGAGGCAGCTCCGAAGCAGGCGGCGGGTGCAGCCAGCTGGGAAGACGAGGGACGGCGCACGCAAGCACACGCACGCACAGGTACGCGCGCGCGCACGCGCACTCGAGCGCACGCGCACGGTGCTCCACCAACTCACGGCGTCGAGACACGCGGCCCGTTCCAAAAACCCCGAACCCAAACATGCCAGCATCTCTGGTTTTTCTTTTTTGTTCCCGTCCTTCCGCTGGCCTCCCGCCGAGGAAGAGGCGCCACCTCCACGCCCGACCTGCTGGCGCGGCGTTTCCCGAGCGTGCCCCCTCCTCGCCGTTGCGCGGCCCCCCGCGCCACGGCGTGCGACCATGAAGCGTCACAGAGCCTCGCCCTCTCCGCCCACTGCGGACGCCTCCTCGAGCTCGGCCCCGCAGGCGCTGCTCCCAAGCGTCGTCCTCGGACAAACCCTGAGCTCCGTCCAGCCGTGACGAGGAGGTCTCCCTCGCTGCAGGAGGCGCAGGAGCACGCGCGAGGCCCGCCGGACCACTCCGGCGCCCCCGCGCGTGACGCGCCGCCCTCGGAGGTCAGCCCCCCCCCTTGCTGCCCTCTCCCTCCCCCTCCCCCTCCCGCCTCCCTCGTCCGCCTCCCGGCTCGTCAGAGCCTCCCGCCCCGGCTCGTCAGAGCCTCCCGCCCCCCTCCTCCCCCTCCCCCTCCTCCCTCCTCCCCTCCTCACCCCCCTCCCTCACCCCCCCTCCTCCCCCTCCTCCCCCTCCTCCCCCTCCCCCCCTCCCCCCCTCTCCCCCCTCCTCCCCCTCCTCCCCCTCCTCCCCCTCCCCCTCCCCCCCTCCTCCCCCTCCCCCGCCCTCCCCCTCCCCCTCGCCCCCCCTCTCCCCTCCAGCGGCGGAGCTGCCGCCCTCCGCGGCCTCCCCGCCCCTTCGGGGTGGGGGCATGCCCCGCGCCCCCGCCGCTTTCGCTCGAGCCGCCGCCTCGGGGGGGGCGACCCCCCCCCGAGGCCGCACGCGGGCCGCGGCCGCGGCGGGAGGCGCTCCCCGCGGAGCGCCGCGGCCGCTGCGCGGCCCCGCCGCTGCGCGGCGCGGCCGCTGCGCTGGCCCCCCGTCTCGAGGGCCCCCCGCCTCGCGCTCGAGGCCGCGCCCGCGGCCGCCGAGCCTCCCCGGCGGGCCGCGGCGGTCGGCGGAGGCGCTGCGCCGGCGCCCCGTCGCGATCGCGGAGCTCCCGCGGCGCGCGCGCGGCCTCGGGGCCCTGCTGTGTGCTCCCCAGGGCGGGGCCTCTCGGCGCCGCCCTTCCCGCGAGCGTCTCCCGGCCACCGTCGCAGGGCCCAGGCATGCCCCCTGGGCGGGTTCGTCTTGTGGCTCGTGCTTGCTTTCCCCGGATTTTCACTCGGCGTCTCAGACATCCTTTTTTGTTCAAAGCGCTTTCATGTCCCAACCAACAAACTAACAATGCTACCACATGCTATTCCATCTATACATATATACATATATATATATGTGTATGCTTACAAACATGTATAGATACACGTGCGTGGATATGTTGTGTTGTTTTACGTTGTTAGTTTGTTGTTCGAAACACGGCTTTCAACACACATGTTGCGTTGTGTAACATTGCCGTCTACGACGTCCTCAGTTCCTTCTCCTTGCGTCTAGTCCTCACTGTTCTATTATTACGGTTTCTCCTTTCGATTTTCTCCAGCCGTCGCTGCTGGCTGGTCGCAGGGTCTCTGGGCCCGTTTCGCGCCCGTGTCAGGGCGTCGTTTTTGCGTTTTCAACTCTGTGCGCGGAGCGGGAGGAACGGGAGCCAGCAGGAACAGGAGAGCGGGAGCGAAGACGGCAGGGAAGACAAAGAACAACCTTCGACCAGAAAGCAACACACGCTAAACCAACGAAGATCGACAACGACGAACCGAACATGCTAAGACAGCGACCTGTAAACCGCTACATCAACGTTCAGTTTTCTTAGCGTTTTTAGTTTGCCAAGGGCCCAAAGGTGAATGTTTTCTTATTCGGCGTTTCGACATTGGGCGGAAGGGGGCGGAAGGGGGGAGGGGGGTCTGCCTCTGGACCTCTGCTTAGTGCGACTGCGTGGAGCAATGCTCCCGTGGAGAATCCTATGGAGAGCCGGGGCCCCCGTGCTTCCTCCACCTGCTTGAAGCAGGCGCCAGCGGCGTCAAAAACAGCCAGGACCTACTCCAGGGGATGGGGGGGGCGAGGGCCCGCGCCGATCGGCAACACGAAGAACGGGGCAACGACCTCCCGAGTACACGAAACAAACCTTTGGTGCAACGCCCGGGGAGTCTGTGCAGGGTGGCCCAGGCCGACCACCGGCCGCAGCCCGGGGACGGCGCCGGCCTCGACGACCACACCGCGCGCGCTGCGGTGCCGCCGCGCCGGGAGCGGGCGGGCCCGCTGTGCGGCTGCCGCTGCCGCCCCCGCTGTGCGGCTGCTGCCAGCGGCGCAGGCCGCCGCCCCACGGCGCGGGCCGCAGCGCTCCACCGCGCTGCCCGCGCGCACACGGCGTCGACGAGCCGGCCCAGAGGCCCACCGCGCAGGGGCGCGGCGGAGCCCCGCCTCGCCTCGCCGCCGTCGGCGCCGTGGTCGGCGGCTCCTCGATCATGCCCGGCTGGGAAGGCAGCGCCTGGCGCCCCCCGCGCCGACAGGTGGCGCGCCGGAGCCGGGGCGCCGCCCAGGAGCCAAGCCGAGCTTGCTGCCCGCGTGGAGGAAGTGGCTGGCCGCCTCGGCCAGGAAGGCGTCCGAGCGGGGGTGCTGACCTCAATCGCGAGGTCGACGAGAGGGCCACCCAGGCCTTCCTCACCCACCACGTTTTTTGTTCTCCACCAGACCGCGACCACGATCTGCTGCGCGAGGTTTCGCCACCACCCGTTCTGCGCACGACCAGCCCAGGCACCTCGCCGAGGAGCCGGAGGACATGGCACCACGCCAGGGCACAGCTGCGCCACAGGACTGCTGCGCCTGCCGAGCTCGCCCTGTGCCTGGACGACGCCCTCCGCCGAGGCGTCGGGGCCGCTGAGCTTGGCATCCCGCGTGGGGCCCAATCCTCCTAAGGCCTCACGCCCTCGCAGCCCAGCCACATCACAGCGCGGCCGGCTGCGAGGTAAGGCGTGCTCTGGCCGGGCCCCGCCTCGGCCGCCCACACCGCACCGCGGCCACCGCCCGCGCCTGCGCGCATGCCGCTGCGGCCATCGCCAGCGCCCGCACAGGCGCCCTCTCCTCACCGTGCCGCCGCGGCCACCGCCTGCAGCCGCGCGCGTGCCGCCGCGGCCCCGTGCCGAGCGTGCACGTGTGCCGACGCGGCCACAGCCCGCGCGCGCGTGCCCCTCGCACCTCTCTCACTGAGAGGGCGGGGCGCGTCCGGCCTGCGCGCAATCTTGCTGCTGGGTGGCGCGCCTCCTGGTCGGCGCTGCTGCGGCGCCAGCGGCCTCGCCGACCCCCAGGCTGTTGTCTGCAGGTCGCGCCTCGCCGCACCGTATGCCCCCTCCCTCCCCCTCGCACTGAGCCAGCAGACCCCCCCGTCGTTGCCCCTGCTGCCCCAGCCCGTGCGCGCGCGCGGCGCCGCCGCGGCTCCACCTCGCCCCACCTCGCACGCTGGCTGCTCGCACGCTGGCTCGCACGCTGGCTGCCCGCCGCGCCGCGCCCCACCTCGCACGCTGGCTGCGCTCCTCTAGCAGTCTGGCCCGCCGCGGCCCCAGTCCGTGTGCGCACCTGCGTCGCGCCCCACCTCGCACGCTGGCTGCGCTCCCCTGGCAGTCTGGCTGCGCGCCTCCCCGGCCGCGCCGGCCCGCCCTCGAGGACTCTCGCTCGGGCGGTGCCCTCTGGCCTGCCCGTCGCAGTCCGCCCTCGCCGCCGCCCCGCCTCACCACCGCGCCAGTTCCCCGCTGGGGCCCTGCATGTCGGCAGACACTGCGGAGCCCCCCCCCGGTCAATCGGGCTCCGCTGGCCCGCTTTCATTATATTTTCTGTTGCACTGCTAGAGGCCTCCCGCATGGGGTCCGAGTTGATGGGGTCGGAGGATCGCGCCGCATCGCCCATGCATCGGCGCCGTCGGCGTGGAGGAACTCAGGCTCCAGGTCGAGTCGCATCGGCGCTGCATCGGAGATGCGGCGCGATCCTCCGACCCCAGCTGCTCGGACCCCATCCGGGAGGCCTAGAAGTGCGCGGGCCGGGGGCCGCAGAGTGCGAGGTGCAGGCGGCGCCTTGCAGGATGGGCTGCCAAAGGGCCCCCCCGCTGCGCAGCGTGCAGCCCGCGGGCCCTCGCGGCGCCTGGGCGTGCGAGGAGCACGAGCTCAACGCTCTGCCTCCCGCTCTCGCGGTCTGTGTGCCCCCCGCCCCCGCCTCGCGGGCAAGTATGGTCGTCCGTGCCCCCGCCGCCCCCGCCCGCCCCGACCAGACACCAAGCGAACCCGTGCGATCTGATCATCCATCTCCCTCGCCCTCGCCATACCCCTCTCCGTCTTCCTCTCCTTCGCCCTATCATCCACTTCCTCCCTCTCCTCCTCCTCCTCCTCCTGCTCCCGTTCCTCTTCCTCCTCATCCTCCTCCTTCTCCCTTCGCTCCTCCTCCTCCTCCTCCTCCTCCTCCTCCTCGCCCCTCCTCCTACTCCTCTTCTCCTCCTCTCCTACTCCTCCTGCTCCTGCTCCTGCTCCTGCTCCTGCTCCTGCTCCTGCTCCTGCTCCTGCTCCTGCTCCTGCTCCTCCTCCTCCTCCTCCTCCTCCTCCTCCTCCTCCTCCATTCCTTATTTTTATAAATAACTCCTCCCTGTCGCATCCCGAGGCTGGTCGAAAAGGTGGGCCGGGCGTTTCGTCTGAGACTTCCTCACCATTTACGACCCTGAAGCCTAAACTTTGGCAGCAGTTTCACACATGGAGGGCGGATGATTTTCAAAACGTGGCTCTCGCCTTAGCGCCGCGCACATTCGTCTTAAACAGTTGCAAGAGCTTCACGGATTGAGGGCGGGCCGTTTTCAACATGTGGCTCTCGCCTTAGCGCCGCGTGCACTCGTTTAACACAATTTGTACGAGCTTCACGGGAGGAGGGCAGGCACTTTTCAACTTGTGGCTCTCCCCCTAGCGCTATGCGCACATTCGTTTTAAACATTTGAAAGAGCTCCACATATTCAGGGCGGGTGGTTTTCAACATGTGGCTCTCGCCTGAGCGCCGCGCACACTCGTCTTAAACACTTGCAAGAGCTTCACGGATTGAGGGCGGGTCGTTTTCAACATGTGGCTCTCGCCTTAGCGCCGCGAGCATTCGTCTTAAAGCACTACAGGAGTTTAACCGCTCGAGGGCGGTCAGTTTTCAAGTGGTGGCTCTCGCCTCAGAACCGCGCGCATTTTTGATTTGTTAAACTGTTGAAAGACACGGAATCCCATGGTCAACGCACCAGAGATGTTTTTCCCCCCCCCGAAGGACTGAAGGTTGCGAGGGTGTCAAAGTTACGTTGGTTCGCGGTGCTGAAGTTCTGGGAGTGGTGTTCTGGCACACTTCAAGATGGAATGTTGTTTTGGCATGCTTCATAGTATTCAAACAGTTGTCTCCCAACGAGGCAGTTCCCTGAATGGAAATGGACCCTCGTAGGGGCCTATGAAGAGGGAGCCTGTCGGGAGGGTTAATTCCAACATCGTTGATGAGTCTTGGGTTTGCACTGGTCCTTCTTTTCCTGCTCCTCTTCCTCCTCTTCCTCCTCCTCCTCCTCCTCCTTCTCTTTTTCCTCCCCCTCCTCCCACCCTACCTCCCTCCCTCCTCCTCGTCCTTCTGCTTCTGCTGCTCCTCCTGCTCCCCCTCCTCCTCCTCCTCCTCCTCCTGCTCCCCCTCTTCTTCTTCATCTTCTTCTTCTTCCTCCTATTCTTCTTCTACCCCCTCCTCCTCCTCCCCCTCCTCCTCCCCTCCTCAGCCCTCCTCCTGACGTGAGCGCGACCGTCATGTACAGGCCACCTTCTGTACCACTCTCCCTCCCTCCTCTTCCTGCTCCTGGTCTTGCTCCTGCTCCTGCTGCTGCTCCTCCTCCTCCCCAGCACAGGTGGCGCCGGCCTGCCCAGCAGAGCACGCACAGGCCCAGGAAGACGCCGAACTCGAGGTTGCCCGGGGGCCCGGAGAGGCGGAGCCACCTTGGGCCGATCTCCGCGCTCCTCTTGACTGACTTTCTGGCTGACTGGCTGACCGACTGGCTGACGGACCGTCTGATTGACCGACTGACTGACTGACTCAAAAAGGGCCCTGGGATACACAAGTAGATAGACACACATCCAAGGATTCCACATATATATATATATAAATCTATATTTCCAATCGTTTTGGTGCTTTCGTCTTCCCCCTCCCCATATTCTCTTGGGGGTCGAAGATTAATTGTGTCTGTGTGTTGACTGACTGACTGGCTGACTTGGTTTTGTCCTACAAGACAGTCCAAAGCAAACCTGCCGCCCCTGAGACCGCCTCTCGAGACGCGCAGCCGCGGGGCGTCGGGATCCGGGGCGGAAGCAAGACTTCCGCCTCCTCGTCCTCCTGCTCCTCCTTCCCTCTCCTCCTTTCCTCCTTTCCTCCTGTTGGCTCCCGTTGGCTCATCCACTACCGTCACCTCCAGCAAAACCCGCAATGAGATAGGACAAACAAGGAAGATCAGTCCTGGACGGTGCCAAGGGACTCCTCCAGCTCCTCGAACCGCGGGCGCAGCCAACCTGGCAGCCGAGAGCCGCGGGAGTCCGTGGCGAGGTGCTCTGTGGGTCGGCCTCGCTTGTCTCGTACCACGGGGTCCTGCACGTCCGAGTCCGAGCTGGAATCCGAGGCCATCACACGCTCCAGCTCTGCAGCAGAAAGTGGCTGGAAAGCGCCCGTCCAACCAGTGACCGACTCCTCCGTGCCGTCGACGCGCGCGGCAGTGACTGCCCCACCACCGACAGGCTCCGCCTCGATCGTGTCAGACCTGTCCCGCGGCTCGCAGACATCCGCGGGAAGCTCAAGGGCAGGAGGGGCCATGCGATCTGTATCATCCGCTGCCTCCGAGCCAAACCGCTCTGATGACGGCTCATCTTGCACATCTGCAGTAGGTATATCTCTGGCAAGGTCTCCCTCCGAATCGCACTCTTTGTGTCCGCCCGTGACATCAGTGGCCGCCGCGGGCTCCTCGCCGCCACCAGCCATGGGAAAGAAACGCTCGGCCTGGGGGTTAAGCTCGAATGGGCGGGGAGGTTCCGGAGCCGCGCATCCGAGCCGCCTGCGCTCCAGTGTAGGCCCCTTCTGGAAGTCTTTCACCTGCTTGTCTGACGCTGCCGCCGCGCTGGCGCCGCCTGCGTCTGCGTGGAGGGCCGCGTTGCGCTTCCGCACGTCGGCCAGCAGCGGGACCTCTCCGCGAAGAAGAGACAGGATATGGGGAACAAGGGCGAGGACGCGATCCGCCAGTTCCGGATTGTCGAAGATGGCTAGAAACACGATGCACCAGCTGCCCGTGAGCGCCGCGCCCCCTCGCCAGCTCCTCTGAGAGTTTGATGATTGCTCTGTCAACTGAACGGCGAACCCACTGCTTGGCCGCACGCCGTGCGGCAGGAGTCCGCCGATCTGGGCGATCAACGCCATCGCCCTCCCACGCAATTTGCCCGTGAACCAAGAGCCCTTCTCCCCCAAGTCCCTCACGCCCGCCACGTTGCCCCGTCGAGCTGGGGTCGCAGGGTAGGCTGGGGGACAAGGTCCAGGAAACAAGACAAGACAAGACAGCTCCCTACGCGCCGGGGCGCGGTCCCACTAGGAACGGAGCGGTGGCGCCGTGGCGCCGGAAAGAGTGGGGGCCTCAGGTGATGAATAAGAAATCCTGGAGTGGGTAGTACATCTCGTCATCTTTGCGTGATGCGCCATTCTTGGCATGATAATGCCACACGCTCATCCGATGTATGATCATTTGTTGTTTTGCACCGCTCTCTGCAGAGAAGTAAAGATTGCATAAAACAGCCGCAAGAAGATATCAGATTTCGCCATTGGGTCTTCAGTACCCCCATGAAATTTGTCGCACGCCTGCCTCCATTCAAAAGTTCGGCATCTAACTCCATAGTGGGCTTCGAACTCTCGCCTGGACAGTTTAGTCTTCGGGTGATGAGGGCATGCCGCCAACATTTTGCCATACTTGTGTAGAACACCGGCCAGATTTTGCATTCCTCCATGCTCCGCAGCGCCTGGCCGAGACCTTGTCTATATTATCTCTTTGTAGTTGGTGGCCACAAATCTTTCCATTCGCCTCGTGCGGATCAGGCGGGTGGTTGAATTCTCCCACACACCAGGGTAACATAGTATTTCGCATTCTGAGGGGGTCTGCTTTTGCTTCTGGTCCTCCTCGCTGCTGCTCTCGCCAGAAATCTCGGCCAGGGGCTCGAAATAAACCTCACGATGGCTAGACGTGCCCGGTCTCTTTCCCACATCGTTTGCCCGCTGTAATAACTCGCCCAATACTTCGGCCACTGATGGAGTCACTGGTGGTTCCGAACAAACAAGAATACGCTCCAATCTATCAATGCGGGTTGTGGCGTCATGCGCTGCAGCTGCATCGCTGGGCTGTTCTGGCTCCCCTTTTTTTCGTTCCAGCAATATGTCCAAGCGATGCTGAACCTGCACCACGTGGTTGAAAAGAAACTGTTGCATAACTGTGATCTCGTGCATGATCCAGTGCATCCCTCCCGTTGTCTGCTGCATCTTCTCGCAAAGATTTTTGTCAACTCTCTTGTCGTAGCACTGATTTCTTTGATCTTGCTGTCAAACGTGTCGGTCTGCCGGGATACTGCACCATTTAGGTTGTACATCTGTTCGAAGATGCTGTCAGCCATCTTGCGTCTCTCTCGGCGGCATTGCGATGCCGATTCAGAATTGACAGCTGATTTCCAATTTCTGAAGGGTGCCATGTCGCTTCGGGGCCTCACTGCTTGCTGGGGCCTCATTTGATGGTTACTTGAGCCATTATGGTTACTTGAGCCAAAACGGCCAACGGAGCGGGGGGCCAACGAGGGGGCAGGGGGGCCAACGGAGCAGTTACAAGGTCCAGGAGCAGGGGGCCAACGGACAGGCCAGAGCCAAAATGGCTGCGGACATTTCCTCCTTCTCCTCCTCCTCCTCCTCCTCTTTCGCGCCTGGGGGCCCTGGGGCCGAGCTCCGCGCTCCGTCCGGAGCCGCTGGGCATCAGGCCCCTCGGGCGGGCCACGGAGCCCGGGTTTTCGAGCGTGGGGCCCCGAGCGGTGCCTTCCAGGCCGCGGCCTCGGAGAGGGCTCTCTGGGGCATCGGGCGGGAGGAGGAGGAGGAGGAGGAGGAGGAGGAGGAGGAGGAGGAGGAGGAGGAGGAGGAGGAGGAGGAGGAGGAGGAGGAGGAGGAGGA
>CAUYUJ010002039.1:0-90000 GCA_963575745.1 Prorocentrum cordatum
TTCCCGGATAGCTCCTTGGAGAGCTGAGGGTTTCAGATAAGAAGCCGGCGGTGGGTGGTGAGGAGGACACGCCCACCTCCGCCGGTCCACGATCCCCGGAGCAGGTTGCCGGAGCTTGCAGCGGGTCCGGGAGCGTGGCTTCCTAGCGTTTCCCAATACGCGTGGCTCTAGGGTGCGCAAAGCGCTTCAGCAGAGCTTCGGAAGAGCTTCGGCAGTTCTTCGAGGCTCCCAGGCAGATCTTCCTTGCGCGCTTTGCAGGGCCCCACGCATCGTAAACGGCGCCCCTGCAAGCGTCTCCTGCGAGGTTTCCAGCGTCCCGTGCATCGTTTCAGGCGGCCTGGCAGAGGTCCCCGTGCGGCGTTCTGGAGCGCTTCGCGCTCCGCGCCTGGCTTCGCTATCCGGGTTTTGGACGCTTACAAGTGGTAACTTTTGGGTGGTTTTGCGATTTTTTGAAAGATATTTGACAATTCATTTTAAAAAAGCAGATTTTTACGCCGAGCATTGGCATATGAACTTCACTCTGACAGCAGCTCAGCTCTCTCGATGCATTTTTGCATGAGCTGACTTCCGGGAACTGAGCGAACATCAACATCGAAAAAATCGAATTTCAAGATTTTCGAAAAATCTTCATTTTTTTGACTGTGTGTCGATTCTCTGCAATGTGAGAGGAGCTCTACGAGGTTCCCGGCAGTGACCAGGTTGACGGTTCACCGCCGGCGCCAGTTCGGCAGTTCTTCCAGGCTCCTAGGCAGATCTTCCTGGCGCGCTTTGCAGGGCCCCACGCATCGTAACAAGCGCCCTTGCAAGCGTCTCCTGCGAGGTTTTCCAGCGTCCCGCGCATCGTATTAGGCGGCCTGGCAGAGGTCCCCGTGCGGCGTTCCGCGCTTGGCTTCGCTATCCGGGTTTTGGACGCAGACAAGTAACTCGTAGAGCTTCCCAAAGCAAGTAACTCGTAGAGCTTCCCTTAGCTAGTTATAGCTGGAAGCTAAGAGTAATTCCGGCGCGCTGGAGAGCTAGTTGGCTCGAAAAAAAAGAACTGAAGTTTTCACAACTTTTGGTCGGTTGAAAATTATGTTCTCGAAATTTGACAATTCGTTAGAGCTCTAGTATTTTTTCCCGTGATATTCGATCTTATTCCCGCTCGCCATCTTGATCTCAGCTCGATCGGGTAACTTTGAAGGCCAAAAAGCACACTGGCGGGATCGGCCGTTTCGAGTCATCTTGATACGCGTTATCGGTATTTTGTACTTAACTCGAGCTGTAGAACAGCAACAGAGCTGGTAAGCACAGCTACCGCACTCAGAATCATCAGGCGCGTTCGTCTGTTGAATCCATAGGTCTGAACTCGGTCTGCTAGCCAAGCTAGGTCCGCAAACCTATTCGTATTATTCGAGTAAACCTTGATACGCGTTGTCGGTATTTTCTCTTCAACTCGAGCTTTAGGGCAGCTACAGTGCTGGTAAGCACGCCTATCGCACTCAGAATCAGGTAGGTTCGTCTGTTGAATCCATAGGTCTGAACTCGGTCTGCTAGCCGAGCTAGGTAAACCTATTCGTATTATTCGAGTCAACTTGATACGCGTTGTCCGTATTTTCTACTTGATTCGAGCTGTAGGGCAGCTACAGCGCTGGTAAGCACACCTATCGCACTCAGAATCAGCAGGCGCGTTCGCCTGTTGAATCTATAGGTCTGAACTCGGTCTGCTAGCCGAGTTAGGTCCGCAAACCTATTCATATTATTCGAGTCAACTTGATACGCGTTGTCGGTATTTTGTACTTACTTCGAGCTGCAGGGCAGCTACAGAGGTGATAAGCACACCTATCGCACTCGGAATCATCAGGCGCGTTCGCCTGTCGAATCCATAGGTCTGAACCCGGTCTGCTCGCCGAGCTGGATCCGCAGACCTATTTGTATTATTGGAGTCATCTTGACAAACGCTTTGGTATTTTCTGTACTTAACTCGAGCTGTAGGCAGCTACAGAGCCTACAGTCACAGAAATCGATTGATGATTATCGGGCGCGTTTGTCTGTTGTATCGAGAGCTCTGAACTCGGCCTGCTGCCCGAGCTAGGTTCGCGAAACTATTCGTATTGTCCGAATCCTCGTGAAAAGTGCTCTCAATTTCTGCACTAACTCGTGCTGGGGGGGGGGGGCTACAGCGCTGCGGGTCATAGAAATCGAGTTGCACACATCAGGCGCGTTCGTTGGTCGATTCAAGAGCTCAGAACTTGGTCTGCTGCTCGAAACAGGTCTGCGAAACTGTTATATTATTCGAGTCATCCTGAGAGATGCTGTCGGTTTTCTGCACTCGGGCTGTAGGGGGGCTGCAGGGCTGGTAATCACATGAGTCGATTCCCAGACATCAGACGCGTCCGCCTGTCGCAGTGAGAGGTCTTAACTCGGCCTGATCAGACGCGTCCGCTTGTCGCATTCAGAGGTCAAAAAATATTCACTATGAGTCAGAATGTTGGTAGGTGCTCTC
Source organism: Prorocentrum cordatum (assembly GCA_963575745.1). Lineage (NCBI taxonomy): Eukaryota > Dinophyceae > Prorocentrales > Prorocentraceae > Prorocentrum > Prorocentrum cordatum. Next base: position 2,483 of record CAUYUJ010002039.1, read on the forward strand.
GGTTTTCTCAACTTTAGTCGAGCTTGGAAGCTCTACGAGTTCCCCGGCGGTAACCAAGGTTGACGGTTTACCGCCGGCGCCCAGTTATTGCTGGAAGCTTAAGAATTTGGTGACTTTTGTCGGTTGAAAATTATGTTCTCGAAATTTGAACATTCGTTAGAGCTCTAGTATTTTTTCCCATGATATTCGATCTTATTCCCGCTCGCCATCTTGATCTCAGCTCGATCGGGTAACTTTGAAGGCCAAAAAGCAGGCAGGCGGGAACGGCCGCTTCGAGTCATCTTGATACGCGCTGTCGGTATTTTGTACTTAACTCGAGCTGTAGGGCAGCTACAGAGCTGGTAAGTACAGCTATCGCACTCAGAATCATCACGCGCGTTCGCCTGCCGAATCCAGAGGCCTGAACTCGGTCTGCCAGCCGAGCTAGGTCCGCAAACCTATTCGTATTATTCGAGTCATCTTGATAGACGCTCCCGGTTTTCTGTGCTTAACTCGAGCTTTAGGGCAGCTACAGTGCTGGTAAGCACACCTATCGCACTCAGAATCATCACGCGCGTTCGCCTGTTGAATCGAGAGGTCTGAACTCGGTCTGCTAGCCGAGCTAGGTCCGCAAACCTATTCGTATTATTCGAGTCATCTTGATGGACGCCCTCGGTTTTCTGTACTTAACTCGAGCTGTAGGGCAGCTACAGGGCTCATTCTCACAGACATCGATGGGGAATCATCCGTCGCGTTCGTCTATTGAACCGAGAGCTCTGAACTCGGCCTGCTTCCCGAGCTAGGTTCGCGAAACTGTTCGTATTGTCCGAATGATCCTGAGACGTGCTCTCAATTTTCTGCACTCAACTCGTGCTGGGGGAGGGCGACAGTGCTGCAGGTCATACATATCGATCTGCACACATCAGGCGCGTCTTTCGGTCGATTCCAGAGCTCGGAACTCGGTCTGCTGCTCGAACTAGGTTGGCAAAACTATTATATTATTCGAGTCGATACTGTCGGTTTTCTGCACTTAACACGGGCTGTAGGGGGGCTTCAGGGCTGGGAATCACATGAGTGGATTCGCAGAGATCAGACGCGCCCGCCTGTCGCATTCAGAGGTCTGAACTCGGTTTGATACTCGACCTGGGTTGCGAAACTGTTTGTTTTTTGTTAGCGTTATCTTGAGAGGTCTGAAATCGCTTGGGCTTAAAAAATAGTCGTTCTTTGGAGTTTTTTCCCACAGTATATATTGTCAGGAAGCTCTACGAGTCCCCCGGCGGTAAGAAAGGTTGACGGTTTACCGCCGGCGCCCAGTAACTCGTAGAGCTTCTCTTAGCAAGTTATTGCTGGAAGCTTAAGAGTAATTCCGCAGCGCTGGAGAGCTAGTTGGCAAGAAAAATCTCGACTGACCTTTTCCTGACTTTTGGTCGGTTAAAAATTCGGTTCTCGAAATTCAACAATTCGTTTAAGCTCTAGAATTTTCCCGGATAGCTCTTTGGAGAGCTGAGGGTTTCAGAGAGGAAGCCGGCGGTGGGTGGTGAGGAAGACACGTCCACCTCCGCCGGTCCACGATTCTCGCAGCAACTCGCCGGAGGTTGCAGCGGGTCCGGGAGCGTTGCTTCCTAGCGTTTTCCAATACGCGTGGCTCCAGGGTCCGCGAAGCGCTTCGGGAAAGCTTCGGAAGAGCTTCGGGAGTTCTTCCTACGGCGTTCTTCGCTTCGCTTTGCTATCCGGGTTTTGGACTCTTACAAGTTTCCTCGTCATATTCGATCTTATTCCCGCTCGCCATCTTGATCTCAGCTCGATCGGGTACCTTTTACTGCGAAAAAGCGTCTCGGCGGGGACGACCGTTTCGAGTCACCCTGATACGCGTTGTCGGTATGTTCTACTTAACTCGAGCTGTAGGGCAGCTACAGAGCTGGTAAGCACACCTATCGCGTTCAGAATCATCAGGCGCGTTCGCCTGGTGAATCCTGAGGTCTGAACTCGGTTTGCTAGTCGAGCTAGGTCCGCAAACCTATTCGTATTATTCGAGTCATCTTGACATACGCTCTCGGTTTTCTGTACTTAACTCGAGCTGTAGGACAGCTACAGGGCTCATTGTCACAGACAACGATAGAGAATTATCAGTCGCGTTCGTCAATTGAACCGAGAGCGGCCTACGCCCCAAGCTAGGTTCGCGAAACTATTCGTATTGTTCGAATCATCTTGAGACGTGCTCTCAATTTTCTGCACTCAACTCGTGCTGGGAGAGGGGTACGGTGCTGCGGGTCACAGATATCGATTTCCACACATCAGGCGCGTCTCTCGGTCGATTCCAGAGCTCGGAACTGAGTCTGCTGCTCGAACTAGGTCTGCAACTATTCTGTTATTCGAGTCGATACTGTCGGTTTTCTGCATGTAACTCGAGCTGTAGGGGGGCTGCAGGGCTGGAATCACAGGAGTGGATTCGTAGACATCAGACGCGGCCGCCTGTCGCATTCAGAGGTATGAACTTGGTTTGATACTCGAATTAGGTTGCGAAGCTGTTTTTTTGTTAGGGGCCTCTTGAGAGGTCCGAAATCGCTTGAGCCGGAAAAAAATCATTCTTTGGAGTTTTTTTCCACGCTATATATTGTCAGGAAGCTCTAAGAGTCCCGCCGGCGCCCAGTGGACGCTACCAAGTGTGGTTTTGCGAATATAACTCGTAGAGCTCCCCTTAGCAAGTTATTGCTGAAAGCTTAAGAGTAATTCCGGGGCGCTGGAGTTGGCAAGAAAAATCTCGACGGATCTTTGGTGACTTTTGGTCGGTTAAAAATAACGCGTAGAGCTTCTCTTAGCAAGAAGCTTAAGAGTATTCCGGGGCGCCGGAGAGCTAGTTGACAAGGAAAAATCTCGACGGACCTTTTGGAAATTTTTAGTCGGTTGAAAATTTGTTCTCGAAATTCAAGAATTCGTTTGAGCTCTAATATTCTTTCCATAATATTCGATCCTATCACCGCTCGCCATCTTGATCTCTGCTCGATCGGGTACCTTTTACTGCCAAAAAGCGTCCCGGCGGGATCGTTTCGAGTCATCTTGATACGCGTTGTCGGTTTTCTTAAGATAATTCGAGCTTTAGGACAGCTATAGAGTTCTTGATACAGGTAATCGATTCAAAATGAAAAGGCGCGTTCGCTTGTCGAAACCAGAGGTCTGAAATCGGTCTGCTAGCCGAGCTAGGTCCGCAAATCTATTTGTATTATTCGAGTCATCTTGACAGACGCTCTCGGTTTTCTGTACTCATCTCGAGTTTGAGACAGCTTCAAAGCTGATGCGTACAGAATCTATTCAGACTCATCAGTGGCCGTTTTCTGTCGAATCCAGAGCTCTGAACTCGATCTGCTGCCCGATCTAGAATCGCGAAACTATTCGTATTGGTCGAGTCATCTTGAGAGATGCTGTCGGTTCTCTGCACTGAACTCGGGCTGTAGGGGGGCTGCAGGGCTGGTAACCACTGGAATCGATTCTGAACATCATGCGCGTTCGCCTTTCGAATGCAGAGCTCCGAACTCTGTCTGCTGCTCGAACTAGGTCCGCGAAACTATTCGTATTATTGTTCGAGTCATCCTGAGGGATGCTATCGGTTTTCTGCACTTAACTCGGGTTGTAGGGGGGCGGTCGGGCTGGTAATTACTGGGCGCCGGCGGTAAACCGTCAACCTTTCTTACCGCCGGGCGACTCGTAGAGCTTCCTGACAGTATATAGTGTGGGAAAAAACAGAGAACGACTACTTTTAGCCCAAGCGGACTCTAACAAAAAAAGAAACAGTTTCGCAACCCAGTTCGAGTATCAGACCGAGTTCATACCTCTCAATGCGACAGGCGGACGCGTCTGAAGTCTGCGAATCGATTCATGTGATTTCCAGCCCTGCAGCCCCCCTACAGCCCGAGTTAAGTGCAGAAAACCGACAGCATCTCTCAGGATGACTCGAATAATACAATAGTTTCGCGGACCTGTTTCGAGCAGCAGACCAAGTTCTGAGCTCTCGAATCGACCAACGAACGCGCCTCATGTGTGCAAATCGATTTCTGTGACCCGCAGCACTGTAGCCCTCCCCCAGCACGAGTTGAGTGCCGAAAATTGAGAGCACTTTTCACGATGGTTCAGACAATACCAATAGTTTCGCGAACCTAGCTCGGGCAGCAGGCCGAGTTCAGAGCTCTCGATACAACAGACAAACGCACCCGATAATTCCCAATCGATTTCTGTGACTATAGGCTCTGTAGCTGCCCTACAGCTCGAGTTAAGTACAGAAAATCGATAGCGTTTGTCCAGATGACTCGAATAATACGAATAGATTTGCGGACCTAGCTCGGCTAGCAGACCGAGTTCAGACCTCTGGAGTCAAGAGGCGAACGCGCCTGATGATTCTGAATGCGATGGATGTAGCTGCCCTGCAGCTCTGTAGCTGACCTGCAGCTCGAATTAAGTACAAAATACCCACCACGCGTATCAAGTTGACTCGAATAATACGAATAGGTTTGCGGACCTAGCTCGGCTAGCAGACCGAGTTCAGACCTATGGATTCAACAGGCGGACGCGCCTCATGATTCTGAGTGCGATAGGTGTGCTTACCAGCACTGTAGTTGCCCTACAGCTCGGGTTAAGTAGAAAATACCGACAACGCGTATCAAGTTGACTCGAATAATACGAATAGGTTTGCGGACCTAGCTCGCTAGCAGACCGAGTTCAGACCTATGGATTCAACAGGCGAACGCGCCTGATGATTCTGAGTGCGATAGGTGTGCTTACCAGCACTGTAGCTGCCCTACAGCTCGAGTTAAGTAGAAAATACCGACAACGCGTATCAAGATGACTCGAAACAGCCGATCCCGCCAGTGTGCTTTTTGGCAGTAAAAGGTACCCGATCGAGCTGAGATCAAGATGGCGAGCGGGATAAGATCGAATATCACGGGAAAAAATACTAGAGCTCAAACGAATAATTTCGAGAACAAAATTTTTCAACCGACCAACTTGTGAAAAGTTCAGTTCTTTTTTTTCGAGCCAACTAGCTCTCCAGCGCGCCGGAATTACTCTTAAGCTTCCAGCAACTAGCTTGGGGAAGCTCTACGAGTCACAGGAATCGATTCAGAGACATGAGACGCGTCCGCCTGTCGCATGCAGAGGTCTTAACTTGGCCTGATACTCGAGCTAGGGCAAAACTATCCGTATTGTTCGAGTCATCTTGAGAGGTGCTGTTGATTTACGCACATAACTCGGGCTGTAGGAGAGATACAGAGCTCGTGCAGAAGACAATCCAGACGCATCGGGGGCGTTCGGCTGTTGTTTCCAAGGTCTCAGACTGCTTGGGCTGAAAACATATTTTTCATGTGTAATTTTTTTCGATATTATATGTTGTCAGGAAGCTCTACGAGTCCCCCGGCGGTTGCAAAGGTTGACGGTTTACCGCCGGCGCCCAATTTCGTTCTCAAAATTTGAACATTCGTTAGAGCTCTAGTATTTTTTCCCGTGATATTCGATCTTATTCCCGCTCGCCGTCTTCATCTCAGCTCGACCGGGTACCTTTTACTGCCAAAAAGCAGGCAGGCGGGATCGGCCGTTTCGGGTCATTTTGTTACGCGGTGACGGTTTTCTCAAGATAACTCGAGCTTTAGGACAGCTACAGAGCTGGTAAGCACAGCTAATCGATTCAGAATAATCAGGCGCGTTCGCCTGTTGAACCCAGAGGTCTGAACTCGGTCTGCTACCCGTGCTAAGTCCGCACACCTATTCGTATTATTCGAGTCATCTTGACAGACGCTTTCGGTTTTCTGTACTTAACTCGAGCTACAGGACAGCTACAGAGCTGATGCTTACAGAATCTGATTCGGTGGCCGTTGTCTGTTGCATCGAGAGCTCTGAACTCGGTCTGCTGCCTGATCTAGGATCGCGAAACTATCCGCATTGTTCGAGTCATCTTGAGAGATGCTGTCGGTTCTCTGCACTTAGCTCGGGCTGCAGGGGGGCTGCATGGCTGGTATTCACTGGAATCGATTCGGAGACATCAGGCGCGTCCGCCTTTCGAATCCAGAGCTCCGAACTCTGTCTGCTGCCCGAACTAGGTCCGCGAAACTATTCGTATTGTTCGAGTCATCCTGAGAGGTGCTGTCGGTTTCCTGCACGAAACTCGGGCTGAAGTGGGGCTGCAGGGCTGGTAATCAGAGGAATCGATTCAGAGACATCAGACGCGTCCGCCTGTCGCATGCAGAGGTCTGAACTCGGTCTGATACTCGAGCTAGGTTTGCGAAACTATTCGTATTGTTCGAGTCATCTTGAGAGGTGCTGTCGATTTACGCGCGTAACTCGGGCTGTAGGAGAGCTACAGAGCTCGTACAGAAGACAATCCAGAAGCATCGGGGGCGTTCGGCTGTTGCATCCGAGAGGTCTGAAATTGCGTGGGTGAAAAATTATTTTTCTGTGTAATATTTTTCGACATTATATGTTGTCAGGAAACTCTACGAGTCCCCCGGCGGTGAGAAAGGTTGACGGTTTACCGCCGGCGCCCAGTTTGAAATATATTTGACCATTTATTTTGAGAAATCAGATTTTTCGCACCTGTAGACGACTATGAGGGCCTCTGCGTCTTAATATGAGCTCTCTACATGTCCTTTTACTATCAAAACACTTGGCGAAACCAACTTTATGTCGACATGAAAAAAATCATGCTTCTCTTTTTTTGAGAAATGCTTCCAGGAGCCCTTTCCTTTGATGCTGAGCACTCTTACGCGTGCTAGGAGCTCTACGAGGTTCCCGGCGGTGACCAGGTTGACGGTTCACCGCCGGCGCCAGTGGACGCTACCAAGTTCGAGTAATCTCAACAGAAACTATCGGTTTTCTGTATTTAACTCGAGCTGTAGGACATTTCCAGAGCTGATATTTACAGAAACCGTTTCAGAATCATCAGTTGCGTTCGTCTGGCGAATCTAGAGCTGTGAAATCGGTCTGCTGCCCGATCTAGAATCGCGAAACTATTCGTATTGGTCGAGTCATCTTGAGAAGTGCTCTCGGTTTTCTTCACTCAACTCGCGCTGAGGGAGACTACAGTGTGTGGTCACAGGCATCGATTTGAAGACATCAGGCACGTCCGCCTGTCGAATCCAGAGGAACTCGGTCTGCTGCCCAAATTAGGTCTGCGAAACTACTGTATTCTTCGAGTCATGCTCAGAGTTGTTCTCGGTTTTCTGCGCTTAACTCGGGCTGTAGGGGGTTGCAGGGCTGGTAATGACAGAAGACGATTCGCAGACATCAGACGCGTCTGCCTGTCGCATTCAGACGTCAACAAATATTCACTATAAGTCGGAATGTTGGTAGGTCCTGTCGTAAGTCGAGCTAGGAAGCTCTACGAGTTTCCCGGCTGTAAGCAAGGTTGACGGTTTACCGCCGGCGCCCAGCTGCTCTCCGGGTTTTGGACGCTACCAATGGACGCTAGCAAGTAATTCTGGGGCGCTGGAGAGCTAGTTGGCAAGAAAAATCTCGACGGAACTTTTGGTGACTTTTGGTCGGTTGAAAATTTTGTTCTCCAAAGTTGACCATTCGTTAGAGCTCTAGTATTTTTTCCTGTGATATTCGATCATATTCCCGCTTGCCATCTTGATCTCAGCTCGATCGGGTGAATATTATTATCGAAAAGCACTGTGGCGGGATCGGCCGTTTTGAGTCATCTTGATACGCGCTGAATAACTCAAACTTTAGGGCAGCTACAGAGCTGGCAAAGACAGCGAATCGATGTAGAATGATTCGGCGCGTTCGCTTGTTGAATCCACAGGTCTGAACTCGGTCTGTTAGCCGAGCTAGGTCCGCAAGCCTATTCGTATTGTTCGAGTTATCTTGACAGGAACTCTCGGTTTTCTGTACTTAACTCGAGCTGTAGGACAGCTGTAGAGCTGATATTTACAGAAATTATTCATATTGGTCGACTCATCTTGAAAAGTGCTCTCGGTTTTCTTTACTCAACTCGCGCTGAGGGAGGCTACAGTGCTTGTTGTCACAGGGATCGATTTGAAGAGATCAGGCGCGTCCGGCTGTCGAATCCAGATCTCGGAACTCGGTCTGCTGCCCGAGCTAGGTTCGCGAAGCTATTCTATTGTTCGAGTCATCCTGAGAGGTGCTGTCGGTTTTCTGCACTTAACTCGGGCTACAGGGCTGGTAATGACATGAGTCGATTCTCAGACATCAGACGCGTCCACCTCTCGCATTCAGAGGTCAAAAATTATTCACTATGAGTCGGAATGTTGGTAGGTGCTGTCGGTTTTCTCAACTTAAGTCGAGCTAGGAAGCTCTACGAGTCTCCCGGCGGTAACCAAGGTTGACGGCTTACCGCCGGCGCCGAGTTTGTGGTGTGTGCCCTCTTTGCTCTCCGGGTTTTGGACGCTACCAAGTTTCCCTTTGCTCTCCGAGTTTGGGACGCTGCCAATGGTCGGTTGAAAATTTTGTTATGCAAATTAACCATTCGTTAGAGCTCTCGTATTTTCTTCCGTGATATTCGATCTTATTCCCGCTTGTCGTTTTGATCTCGATCGGCTACCTTTTAACACCAAAAAGCACACGGGCGGGATGCGCGTTGTCGGTATATTGGACTTAACTCGAGATACAGGACTGCTGCACAGCGTAAGCACAGCTAATCGATTCAGAATAATCAGGCGCGTTTGTCTATCGAATCTAGAGCTCTGAACTCGGTTTGCTAGCTAAGCTAGGTCCGCAACCTATTCGGTTTTCTGTACTAAACTCGAGCTATAGGACAGCTGCAGAGCTGATGAGTTGCGTTTGTGTTCAATCGAGAGCTCTGAAATCGGTCTATCTAGAAACGCGAAATTATTCGTATTGTTGGAGTCATCTTGAGTTGTGCTTGGTTTTCTGCACTTAACTCGGGCTGTGGGGGGCTAGAGTGCTGGTGGTCACAAGAATCGTTTGCGAGACATCATGCGCGTCCGCCTGTCGAATACAGAGCTCGGAACTCAGTCTGCTGTCCTAACTAGGTCCGCGAAACTGTTCGTATTTTTCGAGTCATCCTGAGAGGTGCTGTTGGTTTTCTGCACTTAACTCGAGCTGTAGGGGGGCTGCAGGCTGGTATCACAGGAATCGATTCGGAGACATCAGACGCGTCCGCCTGTTGCATTGAGAGGTCTGAACTCGGTCTGATACTCGAGCTGTGTTTGCCAAACTATCTGAACTCGGTCCGCGAAGCTATTTGTATTGTTCGAGTCATCTTGAGAGGTGCCATCGATTTGCAGGGAACTGGGGCTGTAGGAGAGGAGAGCTACAGCTCGTACGCACAGTAAACGATGCAGAAGCATCGTCGGGTTCCGCTGTTGCATCGAGAGGTCTCAAGTCGCTTCGGCTGCTATTCGTTCTCTGCAATTTTGATCCAACATTATATATTGTCAGGAATCTCTACGAGTCCCCGGCGGTAAGAAAGGTTGACAGTTTACCGCTGGCGCCCAGTAACTCGTAGAGCTCCCCTTAGCAAGTTATTGCTGGAAGCTTAAGAGTAATTCCGGCGCGCTGGAGAGCTAGTTGGCAAGAAACATCTCGACGGACCTTTTGATGACTTTTGGTCGGTTCAAAATTTTGTTCTCGAAATTCAGCAATTCGTTTGAGCTCTAGTATTTTTTCCCGTGATATTCGATGCTATTCCCGCTCGCTATCTTGATCTGAGCTCGATCGAGTACCTTTTACTGTCAAAAAGCAGGCAGGCGGGGTCGGCCGTTTCAAGTCATCTTGACTCGCGATGACGGTGTTCTGAACATAACTGAATTCGAGCTTTAGGACAGCTACAGAGCTGTTGAGCACAGCTAATCGATTCAGAATGATCAGGTGCGTTCGCCTGTTGAAGCTAGAGGTCTGAACTCGGTCTGCTACCCGAGCTAGGTCCGCAAACCTAGTCGTATTATTCGAGTCATCTTGATAGACGCTCTCGGTTTTCTGTACTTAACTTGAGGCTACAGAGCTGATACTTACAGCAATCGATTCAGAATCATCAGTAGTATTTGTCTGTTGAATCCAGAGCTCTGAACTCGGTCTGCTGCCCGATCTAGAATTGCGAAACTATTCGTATTGTTCGAGTCATCTTGAGACGTGCTCTCGGTGTTCTGCACCCAACTTGGGCTGGGGGGGGGGCTATAGTGCTGGTGGTCACAGGAATCGATTTGCAGACATCAGGCGCGTCCGCTTATCGAATCGAGAGCTCGGAACTCGGTCTGCTCTCGGAACTAGGTTCGCGAAACTATTTGTATTGTTCGAGTCATATTGAGAGGTGCTGTCGGTTTTCTGCACTTAACTCGGGCTGTAGGGGGGCTGCAGGGCTGGTAATCACAGGAGTCGATTTGTAGAGATCAGACGCGTCCGCCTGTCGCATTGAGAGGTCTGAACTCGGTTTGATACTCGAGCTGGGTCGCCAAACTATTCGTTTTGTTAGAGTCATCTTGAGAGGTGCTGTCGATTTACGCACGTAACTCGGGCTGTAGGAGAGCTACAGAGCTCGCAAAGAAGACATTCCAGAAGCATCGGGGGCGTTCGGCTGTTGCATCGAGAGGTCTGAAATCGCTTGGCTGAAAAACTATTCGTTCTCTGTAAATTTTTCCACATTATATTTTGTCAGGAAGCTCTACGAGTCTCCCGGCGGTAAGGAAGGTTGACGGTTTACCGCCGGCGCCCTGTTCCCGGAGAGCTCTCGGAGAGCTCATGCAAGGGTTTAAGATTAAAAGGCCGGACGGTGGTGGTGCCCGCCAGCAGCCTATCTCCGCCGCTCCAGAATCCTCGCAGCAGCTCGTTCGAGCCGGCAGCTGGTCCGGGAGAGCTTCCGGCAAGCTTCCACGCGTGCCTGCACGCTTGCAGGGACGCGTGGAAGCGTTCCCGGCAGTTTTTCAGATGGGCTGCAGGGAGGTCCCCAAGAACCCCCGGGATGGCTTTCCGGTTCCTAAGGCTCTCTTGGCTCTCCGGGTTTTGGAAGCTACCAAGTAACTCGTAGAGCTCCCCTTACCAAGTTATTGCTGGAAGCTTTAGAGTAATTCCGGCGCGCTGGAGAGCTAGTTGGCAAGAAAAATCTCGGCGGACCTTTTGATGACTTTTGGTCGGTTGAAAATTTTGTTCTCGAAATTCAGCAATTCGTTTGAGCTCTAGTATTTTTTCCCATGATATTCGATCTTATTACCGCTCGCCATCTTGATCTCAGCTCGATCGGGTACCTTTTACTGCCAAAAAGCAGGCAGGCGGGATCGCCCGTTTCGAGTCATCTTTTCACGCGGTGACGGTTTTCTCAAGATAACTCGAGCTTTAGGACAGCTACAGAGCTGGTCAGCACAGCTAATCGATTCAGAATGATTAGGCGCATTCGCCTGTTCAACCCAGAGGTCTGAACTCGGTCTGCTAGCCGAGCTAGGTCCGCAAACCTATTCGTATTATTCGAGTCATCTTGACAGACGCTCTCGGTTTTCTGGACTTACCTCGAGCTACAGGACAGCTACAGAGCTGATACGTACAGAATCTGATTCAGAATCATCAGTGGCCGTTGTCTGTTGAATCCAGAGCTCTGAACTCGGTCTGCTGCCCGATCTAGAATCGCGAAACTATTCGTGTTGTTCGAGTCACCTTGAGAGATGCTGTCCGTTCTCTGCACTTAACTCGGGCTGTAGGGGGGCTGCATGGCTGATAATCATTGCAATCGATTCGGAGACATCAGGCGCGTCCGCTTTTCGAATGCAGAGCTCCGAACTTTGTCTGCTGCCCGAACTAGGTCCGCGAAGCTATTCGTATTGTTCGAGTCATCCTGAGAGGTGCTGTCGGTTTCCTGCACTTAACTCGGGCTGTAGGGGGGGCTGCGGGCCTGGTAATCACAGGAATGGATTCAGAGAGATCAGACGCGTCCGCCTGTCGCATGCAGAGGTCTGAACTCGGTCTGATACTCGAGCTAGGTTTGTCAAACTATTCGTATTGTTCGAGTCATCTTGAGAGGTGCTGTCGATTTACGCACGTAACTGGGGCTGTAGGAGAGCTACAGAGCTCGTACAGAAGACAATCCAGAAGCATCGGGGGCGTTTGGCTGTTGCATCCGAGAGGTCTGAAATTGCTTGGGCTGAGAAATTATTCGTTCTCTACAATTTTTTCGACATTATATGTTGTCAGGAAGCTCTACGAGTCACCGCCGGCGCCCAGTTGGTGGATCCGGCCAGAAAAGAAGATGTGATAACTTTGGGTCGGTTTTGCCAAGATTTGAAAGATATTTGACCATTCATTTCCAGAAAGTAGATTTTTCGCACCTGTAAACGACTTTGAAGGCCTCTGCGTCTTAATATGAGCTCTATAGGCGCTCTTTTACTATCGAAACACTTGGCGCAAGCAACTTCTCGTCGACATGAAAAAATCAATGTTGATTTTTTCGAGAAATGCATCCAGAAGTTCTCGTCTTCGACTCCGAGCACTCACGCGTGGAAGGAGCTCTACGAGGTTCCTGGCGGTGACCAGGTTGACGGTTCACCGCCGGTGCCAGTTCCGGCGCGCTGGAGAGCTAGTTGGCAAGAAAAATCTCGACGGACCTTTTGCTGACTTTTGGTCGGTTGAAAATTTTGTTCTCGAAATTCAACAATTCGGAGCTCTAGTATTTTTTCTGACCATAACTCGTAGAGCTTCCCTCAGCAAGTTCTTGCTGGAAGCTTAAGAGTAATTCCGGGGCGCTGGAGAGCTAGTTGGCAAGAAAAATCTCGACGGACCTTTTGGTGACTTTTGGTCGGTTGAAAATTTCGTTCTCGAAATTCAATCATTCGTTAGAGCTCTAGTATTTTTTCCCGTAATATTCGATCTTATTCCCGCTCGCCATCTTGATCTGAGCTCGATCGGGTACCTTTTACTGCCAAAAAGCACACGGGCGGGATCGCCCGTTTCGAGTCATCTTGTCACGCGGTGTCGGTTTTCTCGTGATAACTCGAGCTTCAGGACAGCTAGAGAGCTGGTAAGCACAGCTAATCGATTCAGAATGATCAGGCGCGTTCGCCTGTTGAACCTGGAGGTCTGAACTCGGTCTGCTAGCCGAGCTAGGTCCGCAAACCTATTCGTATTATTCGAGTCATCTTGACAGACGTTCTCGGTTTTCTGTACTTAACTCGAGCTACAGGACAGCTAAAGAGCTGATGCGTACAGAAACTGATTCAGAATCATATCATCAGTGGCCGTTGTCTGTTGAATCCAGAGCTCTGAACTCGGTCTGCTGCCCGATCTAGAATCGCGAATCGTATTGTTCGAGTCATCTTGAGAGATGCTGTCGGTTTTCTGCACTTAACTTGGGCTGTAGGGGGGCTGCGTGGCTCGTAATCACTGGAATCGATTCGGAGACATCAGGCGCGTCCGCCTTTCGCATCCAGAGCTCCGAACTCTGTCTGCTGCCCGAACTAGGTCTGCGAAACTTTTTGTATTGTTCGAGTCATCCTGAGAGGTGCTGTCGGTTTCCTGCACTTAACTCGGGCTGTAGGGGGGGGGGGGGGCTGCAGGGCTGGTCATCACAGGAATCGATTCAGAGACATCAGACGCGTCCGCCTGTCGCATGCAGAGGTCTGAACTCGGTTTGATACTCGAGCTGGGTTTGCCAAACTATTCGTTTTGTTCGAGTCATCTTGAGAGGTGCTGTCGATTTACGCACGTAACTGGGGCTGTAGGAGAGCGACAGAGCTCGTGCAGAAGACAATCCAGAAGCATCGGGAGGCGTTCGGCTGTTGCATCCGAGAGGTCTGAAATTGCTTGGGCTGAAAAACTATGTTTTCGGTGTAATTTTTTTCGAGATTATATGTTGTCATGAAGCTCTACGAGTCCCCCGGCGGTTTCGATCTCATTCCCGCTCGTCATCTTGATCTCAGCTCGATCGGGTAGATATTACTGCAAACAAACATCGCGGCGGGATCGGTTGTTTCGAAGCATGATGATACGCGTTGTCGGTATTTTGTACTTAACTCGAGCTGTACGGCAGCTACAGAGGTCATTCTCACAGGAGTCGATTGCGAATCATCAGGCGCGTTCGGTTGTTCCATCTAGAGATCTGAACTCGGTCTGCTGCCCGAGCCAGGTTCGCGAAACTGTTCGTGTTGTTGGAGTCATCTTGAGAGGTGCTGACATTTTTCTGCACTGAACTCGGGCTGTCGGGAGGCTACAGTGCTGGTAATCACAGGAATCGATTCGGAGAGATCAGACGCGTCCGCCTGTCGAATCCAGAGCTCGGAACTCGGTCTGCTGCTCGAACTAGGTCCGCGAAACTATTCGTATTGTTGGAGTCATCCTGAGGGGTGCTTTCGGTTTTCTGCACTTAACTCGAGCTGTAAGGTGGCTGCAGGGCTGGTAATCACTGGAATCGATTGAGAGACATCAGTCGCGTCCACTCGTGGCATTCAGAGCCCTGAAATCGGCCTGCTGCGCGAGCTAGATCTGCGAAACTATTTGTATTGTTCGAGTCATCAGGAGAAGTGCTGGCGATTTTCCGCACTTAACTCGGGCTGTAGGGGGGCTGCAGGGCTGGTAATCACAGGAATCGATTCGGGAGACATCAGGCGCGTCCGTCTGTTGCATAGAGATGTCTGAACTCGGTCTGATACTCGAGCTAGATTCGCGAACCTATTTGTATTGTTCGAGTGATCTTGAGAGGTGCTGCCGATTTTCGCGCGTAACTCGCGCTTTAGGAGAGCTACGGAGCTCGTGCGCACAGAACACGATCCAGAAGCATGAGGGGCGTTTAGCTGTTGCATCGAGAGGTCTGAAATCGTTTAGGCTGAACAACTGTTCGTTCTCTGCAATTTTTTCCGACGTTATATATGGTCTGGAAGCTCTACGAGTCCCCCGGCGGTAAGAAAGGTTGACGGTTTACCGCCGGCGCCCAGTTGGCCGACCCGACCAGAGAAGACAATGTGACAACTGTTGGTCGGTTTTGCTAAGATTTGAAAGATATTTTAAAATTCATTTTGAGAAAGCAGATTTTTCGCACCTGTAAACGACTATGAGGGTCCTTGCGTCTTGAGATGAGCTCTGTAGGTACACATTTACTATCAAAACAATTGGAGGAACCAACTTCGTCTCGACATGAAGAAGCTCAATGTTCAATTTTCGAGAAATGCCTCCAGAAGCTCTCTCTTTCGGCTCTGAGCACTCTTACGCGTGGAAGGAGCTCTACCAAGGATCCCGGCGGTGACCAGGTTGACGGTTTACCGCCGGCGCCAGTTGGTCGACCCGGTCAGAAAGGACAAAGTGATGACTTTTGGGTGGTTTTGCAAAAAATTCAAGGATATTGACAATTCATTTTGAGAAAGCAGATTTTTCGCACCTGTAGTGGGTTATGGCGCGTCTGCCAGTAAAATTTCTAGGTCTGTAGGTGCAGTGCTAGTATCGAAACACTTGGCGGAATCGACGTTGGATAAGAACAGAAAAACATGATTTTCCGAGTTTTTCGTTTCGCGCTCCAGAAGCTTTCTTCATGTGTTCCGACGATTGCTGTGCGAGAAAAGAGCTCTACGAGGTTCCCGGCGGTGGCCAGGTTGTGCAGATGAGCTCACGTGGGCCTGCAGAGCTTGCCCACACACATCGAAGAGAAACGAGTATCTTGCCCCTTTATATACTTCGAAAGTTTTAGGATTGAGGGGTTACTTCGATGGAGGCACCTCGGATATTGGGGCTGGGGGAGGCTGGTGGCTGCAGGCTTTTGTAGAACATCAAAATGCTATACAGTGTCACGTGGTTGCCGAGGAGGCGTTTGGCCTCGATAGGGAGTCAACCGTGACGGTCTGTGAGTTAACGGCCGCCTCGAAGCTAATTCACGCAATCTCACAGATTGCGTCTGTTATAGATAGCGTCTCACACGCTCGGTAGAGCCACTTGCGCCTGGTGGCCGCGGGGGGCACCGCTGCTTGCATGTGCTGGAGGACCCCGCCGCAAAGCCCGCAAAAAAAGCCAGGTTGACGGTTTACCGCCGGTTCCGATTTATTGCTGGAAGCTTAAGAGTAATTCCGGGGCGCTGGAGAGCTAGTTGGCAAGCCAAATCTCGACGGACCTTTTGCTGACTTTTGGTCGGATGAACATTTTGTTCTCGAAATTCAACCATTCGTTAGAGCTCTAGTATTTTTTCCCGTGATATTCGATCTTATTCCCGCCCGCCATCTTGATCTCAGCTCGATCCGGTAACTTTTACTGCCAAAAAGCACACGGGTGGGATCGGCTGTTTGGAGTCATCTTGATACGCGCTGTCGGTATTTCGCGATTAACTCGAGCTGTAGGGCAGCTACAGAGCTAATAAGCACAGCTAATCGATTGAGAATGATCAGGCGCGTTCGCCTGTTGAATCCAGAGGTCTGAACTCGCTCTGCTAGCCGAGCTAGGTCCGCAAACCTATTCGTATTATTCGAGTCATCTTGAGAGGCGCTCTCGGTTTTCTGTACTTAACTCGAGCTACTATAGGACAGCTACAGAGCTGATGCTTACAGAAAAGGATTCAGAATCATCAGTCGCGTTTGTCTGTTAAATCCAGAGCTCCGAACCCGGTCTGCTGCCGGATATAGAGTCGCGAAACTACTCGTCTTGTTCGAGTCATCTTGAGAGGTGCTGTCGGTTTTCTCTAATTAACTCGGGCTGTAGGGTGGCCACAGTGGTGGTAGTCACAGGAATCGATTTGAGACATCAGGCGCGTTCGCCTGTCGAATCCAGAGCTTCGAACTCGGTCTGCTGCCCGAACTAGGTCTGCGAAACTATTTGTATTGTTCGAGTCATCCTGAGAGGTGCTGTCGGTTTTCTGCACTTATCTCGGGCTATAGGGGGGCTTCAGGGCTGGGAATCACAGGAATCGATTCGGAGACATCAGACGCGTTCGCCTGTCGCATTTACAGGTCTGAACTCGGTCTGATACTCGAGCTAGGTCTGCCAAACTGTTCGTATTGTTCGAGTCATCTTGAGAGGTGCTGTGGATTTACGCACGTAACTCGGGCTGTAGGAGAGCTACAGAGCTCGTATTGACAATCCAGAAGCATCGGGGGCGTTCGGCTGTTGCATCGAGAGGTCTGAAATCGCTTGGACTTAAACACTATTCGTTCTCTCCATTTTTTCGTCATTATATGTTGTCAGGAAGCTCTACGAGTTCCCCGGCGGTAACCAGGTTGGGTAGAGTTTACCTCCTGCTCAGCCTGGCCTCACCGCTGGGGTCCCCTCGTCTCGAGCTGCATTGTGCAGTAAGGAGTCTTCGGTTCCACATACTGTACACGGTGCTTCAGAGTGTGTTTTGCCTGAGTACCGCGGGTGCACATATCAGATTGTTTCTCCGTATTGCTCCAGTGGTGGGGAACTCTCAATACTTTGGGATTGATTCTTGCCAGAGCTTGTCAGTTTTGCTCCCTGTGCACATTTCTGTGGACTCTGTCACACGTGTGTTCATTGAGGTTGGCCACAATATACAACTCCGTCGCACGAGTGTCCATTCGAGTATGGCGCTTCCAGTGTCGGGCAGCCGGCGCAAGAGGGAAGACGACGGGGCTGAGGACATGGACGCTGAGAATCTACTAGATGCTGATATCCACGAATTGGCTTTTGACGAACAGAATCCCATGAAGCAATTCTTCAACATGGGGAAACAGCAACTGCAGCAGCAAAGAATTACTGATCGCAAGGTGACAGGCATGGTTAACGATATGGCTACCATGCAACGACGGCAGGACAGTGCTGAACGACGAATGGCTGAAGGCCAGGCTCAGATGGATAAACGAATGACAGATCTTGAGAAGCAGGTCTTGGAGCTCAAGTCTCATTCTGCTGCAGGTTCTGGGGTATCCACTGGTGCTACTTCTGGTGGCTTTGGGGGTGAGGCGACTTGGCCAAACGAGGCCAGGCGTCCATTCCGAGCCTTCAATCCAGAGTGGATCGATTTTCGTGGATGGGTGATCGACTGGAAGAATCCGATTCGACGGTCAGAGCAAATGATTTCAGATCGTGACGTGGGCATTCTCATTCACAACTTGAAGATGAGCCTCCCAGAGGATGACCGTGCAAAGATTGACGAGCTTGGCACGCTTCGTATGAATGGGAATCGTCCCAACTTCGCAAACTTCCGCATCAAGTTTACCACTGGTACTGAGTCAGACGTGCTCTGGAGGTGCAAAAAGTTTTGGGAAGAAGCTCTGATCCCGCCTGAGGATCGAACTGAGGAGCAAAGGTCTCGTGCCCGTCCGACGCCACAGGATCTTTTCAAAGACATGGACAACAGACCGTGTGCGGCTGGAGGCTCCATTCGGATCAAGACACAGGCACCGCCATGGAAAGAGGACCACATCAATGCTGTTGGCAGATTCCATGGTGTTTGGCGCGATACGGTCATTGCGAGGAATCCTGAAACGACAATGAAGATCAAGGGAGTGCCTGGGAGTGGTAAGGGGGTCAGTGTGATGTGGACCATTCCCCCATGTCTCCGTACCAAAAGAAGCATGGAGCTGGCCAAGTGGAAACAGGATACGGGCACTTGGACTGTTGATCAGACGGTCTGGAACGAAGTTGTCATGACATACGGCATCGCCACGACCCACAAAGAAATGGAGGATGCACTCGGACAATGAGGGTGCTGCGAGAGATCCAAAAGCAGGGCTCTCGCTACTCTCGCGGCAGGCACACTCAATGTTGCGAGAGCTGGGCGGCTCGAGTCTCGGGCTTACGCTATTCTACGAGCACTACATGGGGTAGGCTTAAATGTTGTGGCTTTGCAAGAATGTCAAAACGTGGACTTCAATGACACCTTAATTCAGCGTCTGGGGTGGGATGCTGTTTCAAAAAGTACTTGCATGCGGGCAGCGGTGCTTCTCAAACGTCGCCACCTGCCCCACGTGATAGCCTCTTATCAAGCAGATCGGGTTGCGATGATTGTTCATCGATCGGGAGTTTGTTTCACTAGTGCTTATTTTGCTGATGCGTCTCATCCAGACGCTCCAGAGATATGCAGACGGATACTGCATGATGTACGCCGCCTGCATCGACAGGCTCAGGCCAACCATGGCCACCACTTTCGCTTGTTGCTTGCCTGTGATGCCAATGTGGAGCTCACGCCAGAGTTGGAGGTAGATGGGAGGAGGGTGACGGGACCAGGACTCAGAAGATCGAGGGAGAGGGGACTTGGTCGGAACGGTGCCATTGATTTGGAGGACAGGAGGGCCAAGGAGGTGTGCATGAGGGACCAGATTGAGGAGTTCTTGGAGGAGGAGGAGCTGGCTGCGATCAACACTTTTGAAGCACGGGTGCCGACCTACTGGCACTTTGGTGAGAGTGAGCCCACAAAGGTCTTAGATTACATCTTGGCGCCCAGGCAGTGGACAGTAGAAGATATCTCGTACAGTTGGTTGCAGGACGGGCGTGTGGCACGTTTGAGCGATCATGCAGTGATCAAAACCCTGTTGGCCCCAAGGGAACCCCAGGAGATGTACCGACACAAGGTTGTTCGGCCACACGTCACGGCACGCCGGGCATTCGAGTCCCACAGAGAGGAGTTCTGTTTCAGAGCGTTGGTGGACATTGGTATTGAGGCCACACGCCCTGACGAGATCGCGAAGTCGTTGCATCAGCATGCGTTGCCTCTGCTCAACCCGCCTTCCTCTGCGCATCGTGCACATGCTAAGTCTAAAAAGCTAGCAGATCTTCAGCATCAGTATCGTGGAGCCCGTGGGAATCCTGATGAGAGAAAGCGCCTGAGGGAACTTATGAGGCCCCTGGTCAATGCAGATAGGCGTAGTGAGATCGAGTATACCTTCGCGAACCCTCGCAAAAGCAAGAAAGTGAATGTCAAGTCTCTGAAGATCGACGGGGAGATGACGGAGGATCGTAAGAGGTGGGTGGGGGAGGGGATGAAGCAGCACAGCTTGAACACGATGACGAGCGAAGAGGAGAGGATGAGGAACAGCGAGCTGGTATCTGACTTACGACGACGTGCACGAGCAGCTAGGGCACACAGCAGCAGCAGTACGATGCACGACATGCGCATGCAGCTCACGATGGGGGTGGTGAACGAAGCACGTGCACGATTGAGATCTGGCAAGAGCTGCGGCCCAGATGGGGTCAGCGTGGAGCTCTTGAAGGCTTTGGCGTGGCGAGCTGTTCGCCAGATTTTCCATGTGTTTCGGGATATCTTTGATGGTGATCGTCGGTCACCTGATTGCTGGAGAGAGGTACTCATCACGCTGATGCCCAAGCTTGTGAATCTAGATTCGCTCACACAAACACGCAATATAGTTGTACAGAACACGTTAGGAAAATGGTACCTCACCTGTGTTACTATCCTTATCGAGAGGCATGCTGAACAGTACATGGGGCGATTGGGCTTGTATGGTTTCGCACAGGATCGGAGGACGTGGGAAGTAGCGGGACCCCTTAAGGCCATCTCACAGCATGCGAGCGTCTGGGGGAAAGATAGGAAAGCGTTCTTCTGTTCATGTGATATAGCACGAGCCTTCGACCATGTTAAGCTCACTACCTTGGCACGCGCGATGCACATGCTTAACATACCTGTACAGCTACAATATGCTCTGATCGAGCCCTTAACTGACACGACGGGCACGCTCACGTTCGAGGGCCTGGAGTTAGGTGGGGTACGATGGGATCGATCTCTCAGAACGGGGGGTACCGAGTCTCCCCTGTGCTTTAACTTGGTTGTGTTGGCCATGTGGGCGGAGGTCATACAGAGGTGGGATAACGAACGTATAGGTGTGGAGATCCCGTACAGCAACATGCACGACATGACGCGCGCACATGTTTACAATCATGCGATTTGGGCAGATAACATATATCTTGTGGCCAGTACATCGGCTCAGATGCAGCTGATGATCAACACACTTACCCACGCTTTACGTACATGGGGACTAGAGTGGAAGTCAGATTCACTTGAATCGATGGTGGTGGGCGACCGTGATACCACTACTTTCTTTGCTGATATCCAGGGGGTGCAGGTCCCATTCAAGTCAGTCTCTCAGCTGAATGTGTTGGGAACGGTCGTCTCGCAGCAGTATGGGGGCACGCACGAAGACATACAATTTCGGGTTGAGTGTGCACGACGAGCGTTTTATGGGCAAGCTAAGTATTATCGTTGTCGTGCTCTCCCTCTTCGTAAGCGGTATCGACGGTATCAGAGCCTGGTACAGAGTGTATTAGCATACGGTCTGGATACATGTACGCTGGACCCTGAAGGTGTTCGATTGCTTCATACCTTTGAGGGCAGATGCCTACTGGCCATGCATTGTCGACGGAAGCCTGCGGGACAGAGATGGGAGGTCTGGAAGCCCCATATGCTTGACACAGCGAGGGCTTCTTTCTGCTCGCTGGGATTTCCTAGCATCGTCCAGATCGTGGCGTGGAAGAGTTGGAGTGTCGCGCATTCGGTCAGCACGGTTTATGGCAATTTTGACTTCACAAATCCTGGGCCTCCCCGGTGGAGAGGCCCAGGTTCAGGAGTAAGTTGTGAGGATGGGGTCTCGAGCGGCTCCCAGCACAATGATGGCGCTGACGGCCGACGTGTTGCACGCAAGATTGAGCCACATCCTGATACCACGAGACGTGCATTTGTTGATTCTCGCACGGCATTGCTTTGTATACACAAGACTTGGGAAGCGCACCGCATGGCCCTCACAGAATGTCTCCGCTGTCATGGAGATCGTAGGCGCGCCTCTGAAGGCAAACGGCTGCGTGCTGGAGGGGATAGTGTTGGGCAGCGGTCTTGGCAGTACCCGTACATACAGATTCATGGGGATGAATGGGGGGAGACCTTCCGACCAGGATATGCCACATTTCTGCAGACATGGGAAGCACTTTTACGCACGTATGGTAGGCCTAAGATATTCGAGTACTTCTGCACGAATTGGAAACATGTACCAGGAGGAGTTGTTGGGAGAGAATGTAAGGAGGGAACAGGAAGGAACGAGGAGGCGACGGAGGAGGAGAACATGAAACAAGCAAGACGGTTGGCGATCGTCAATGAACGGGAAGCTGTATTTGATATCATGTCGAACGGAGTTGGAATTGAGATCAAGGGGGACTCTTTGCTGGTCCAGAGCTGGCTTACGGGACGTTGGCGTTGTCATAATCGTGCATATCGTGAGCGTGTACACAGGTGTGTCAACGACATGTACGCACTTAGCTTATCACACCGAGCACGGGCATCGAACGTTGGGCGAGACATATTTGTACATGAATTTCGTGAAGCAAACACCCGAGCAGACGAACTTACTCATTTGGCCAGAGATGGCCACACATTTCATCATAACTATTGCCATCGATATCCTTTCGAACGAGACTCTTTGAAGGTAGTCGCCTGTCGTGGAGGGTACGACGGGGGAGTGTGCAGCAAGGGCAGTGCGTGCGGTTACTGGATGCAGATTGGCTATCTCAACATGTCTTCGCGGGCGTTTCGGCATGGAGTGTATTCTACACGATACTCCCCCTACCCGACCTCTTCCTCTCTACATTATCATGCTGACACACCGTTGATTTGGAGAGACGCTGCTGCTGCGGCTTGGTTGGAGCCAGGCGCCACGATCACCGAATGTGAGTTGTCCGCTGCCGAAGCATTGACACGTGCCATACGCATACAGCTTCAGCAATTTGATGACAGCGATTTTGCTTCTTGATGATGTGTTATCCCTACGCCCTCCTGGGCTCGGGAATCATCTTCAAGATTAGCTAAATTATATGACACCTCAGCCCGCCTCCGTGGGTAGGTGCTCGTTTCACTGCTGCTCAAATGCCTAGCTGCGTAGCTGACACGGGCTGCGCTGAAGACCAGCGCCTCGCCAGCCCGCGTAAACAAGAACACCAGGCGGGAGTTCTACGAGTTCCTCTAGCTCGTGCAGTCAGGCAGCCTGCCCCCTGGCCCGCCGCGCGGGGGCGCGTGGCGATCGGGCCACTTCGGCGACTTCGGCGAGTCCGAGGTAAGCAGGCCGCCTGCCTTTGTTTGTATTTGTTTGTGTGCATTGTTGCGGCATTTTGCCGCGTCGAGCTGGACGGGACGAGCCAGAGTCAATCGATCGATTTGGACCGCTGGGGAGCCAACTTCGGACACTGGGAGTGGGAGTATCTTGCCAGACAGGTTGGTAGAGCTTGTCACGACGATAAAGATTCTCTAGTTGACATACCATCTGGACCACCTGATCTCTCTCCCACTTTACCTCACAATCCTGTTGCCCCATATAACTTTCATCAGTTAAGTGCGCATCTCAAACGTACTCGAGAAGATCGATCGTTCTGTGCGAAGTGGAATATCCCTTGTAACATCTCAGACGGCAAGATGGCTGCCTCATCAGCTGCTGCGGTCCCCGAGGTTTTCGCCATGGACGCCGCTGATATGCCCGTTCCAGGAGCCAAGGAGGAGGAGGTCCCAGAGGGAAAACGTGTCAAAATTCAGACGGTTGAAGGCCTCGAGGAGGCCATGACTAAGGGGATGGACAAGATCACGACGCTTGTTGCATCTCTGGGAGGTAAGATGACTGAGGGCTTCCAATCAACACATCGGAGCATCACGGATCTCGGCACCCAACTCAATGCTCGTGTTGATTCGGTGGAGAAAAATGTACAGCAGGCGATGACGGACATTGATGCTATTACTAAGAAGGTTGAGGATCAGAGGCTCCAGATTATCCAGCTCCAGCAGGCTCCTGCAGGTGGGGCCCCCAGAGCAGGCACTTCTACGACAGCGTCCTCGGCGGAAACTCGGCAGTCCGTGCAGAATTTCACCCCATCGTTCGTCGAGCTCAAGGGATGGGTGACGGACTGGCGGGATGCAGAGAAGCGTCAGGAGGAGATGTTATCACAGCAGGCGTTGAATTCACTACTGAATGAGGTCCTGGCTGGAGAATGGTTCAGTGGTGTGAAGGAGTTTCTGGGCCTGAACCAATCCAAGAGGTTCAACACAGGTCGAGAGGCATGGGGTTATTCGCGTGCTCGGCTCTATTTCCAGAATGGGGTTACCAGTGACCAGCTGTGGGATCTCCGTCGTCGACTCGTCGCCGCGATCGCCGACAACAAACTCCAGCACGCTCCCAGGGTCCTCAAGGTCCACGTGGAGGCCCCCCCCTGGAAGAAGCCCCATCTGGATGCCGCTGGGATCTTTCAGGCCAAGTTCAAGAGCTTCAAGAAGCATCATTCAAATCTCAGGGCTGAGACGGGACCACCGATTACGTTCATGTGGGGCTCCAGTGACCACTTACCACCTCCAGGGAAGATTGTGGCCAAGTTCTCTCTGCAGAATGGCTGGGAGATTACTCGTGCAATGAATCAGCTTGAGCCAGGGATCAACATTGATGAGTTGCGAGCGAGGATTTCCAGTACGAACTAGAGGTGCCACGACACCATTGCGTCATGGAGTGTGCGTCGGGCAGGTGCAGAGAACGGCCATGACATAATTAATTCACTACGTCGCTTAGATGTGGGACTCGCGGGGTTGTGCGAGTGTCAGTTCCTTTCAGTTCGTGATCTCAGCATGCGAGGTTACACAATTTTTCGGAGTGCTTGTCGGAAGGCTGCGGTGATCATGTCTAAGTCTTGGAGAGACTCGCTCAGAGCCACATATCTTGGCAAAGGTTTTGTCATTTGTAGGTTTTCTAGTGTTACGGTTATTGTTGCATATATGCCACATGAGAGTATCAGTGCCCTTACGGAAGAACAGTATGAGCATGATGTGTATGAGCAGTTATTGTTTGATATATCCCAAGTGCTTCGCACACATAGGTCTAAGTTCCCGAAGCAGCCGCAGGACCTGGTCTCCTTGACAGATGCTAACGTCGAACTCGAGCCAGATTCGGAGGTCAACGGCTTCAGAGTTACTGAATCAGGGCTTCTGGAGGCGTCTGGGATTGCTGGGGATTCTACGGAGATTGATACTGGGATGGAGGAAGGAGCGGATGACGGCAACCCGTATATGACTCAAACAAAACGTGGTGCACGTAAAACAAGACCTCATAGGGTTGTCTCGGGCTTCGAAATTCGACGGGCGTCTAGGCTGCAATCTATGAGGAGGGCCCTACTGGACTTCTGCGGGCTCTGGGGCATCAGGATGGAGAACACATTTGGGCAGAGGAGGGTTACTTTCAAATCAAGTACGGGGGTGGAGAAGGTACTCGACTATGTTGGTGTCAGCCGTCGTTTACACAGGCAGGAGATCACCGTAGGCTGGATGCTGCCTGCGGAAGTCGGCCACGCCTGGACGGAGCACCCATGCAGCAGATACGAGCGTGCGCTGTCTGACCACGCTTGCATAGTTGTTCGCTTGTCTTGTGCACCGTCTGCGAAGAGACGGACCCAGCCTGCTCGAAAATTCATCCACTTGCAACCGGTGTCGCAGCTGGAGTTTGCGGAGAACATGGACGATCGGGGCAGTCGTTACCGTGCTTTGTGCCAGGAAAATGCTGACCCAGAGGATCGCCAGGAGATGTTGGATATGCTGGGACCTGACCTCATAAAGGCCGCCGAGGAGACCCCCCAGAAACATATCAATCCCAGGAATAATGTGCCAAAGAAATCCGAGATCCACTGGGCCGCCCAGGAAAGTAAACGCGAAGCACTTCGTCGGGGGGATAGAGAGGAGGCCAAACGGTGCTCAAAGATAGTGAGGAGAGAAAGAAGGAGGCTGGAGGCAAGAGTACAGAGGTGGAGGACGGAAATGAACACGAGGAGGAGGAGGAGGGCCAAGACGGAGACGTTGATCCTTGCCAACGGGATGGAGTCTCAGAACCGCGAGGAGTGGGGGGACGAGATATTGGGGCACATGAAGTCTAAGGTGGAGGACCCCGAGGCCAGAGAGGTGACCCTGCGTGAGCTTCAGTCGCTGCGTGGTCTATGTTCGGGAAGCGGATCCTCAGAGGTGTTCTCGATGTCGCTCCTGCTGCGGGCGAGGGCGAAGCTGTCCACGGGAAAGGCCCCAGGTCCCGACAACGTGACTGTCACGATGTTGAAACAGCTCTCGTGGGCATCTGTGCGACGTGTTCTGGTGAGCTTCCAAGGTGTATATTCCCGCAGGTTATGTTGCCCCGACAGTTGGCGTCAACTAGCTGCCACGCTCATGCCAAAAGAAATGGACATACAACATTTGACATATACACGTGTGCTATGTCTACAGTCGGTTGTTATGAAATGATACATGACATGTATTGTGATGATGATTGAGAAGAGGATTGAGGAGCACCGACACTATGTATGCCTGTACGGATTCAGATCGGGACGTAAAACATCGGAAATCACCAGCGTCGCCAAGAGGCTCAGCCAGCACTCCGCTGTCTGGGGCAAAGGAGACAGTTTGTGGCTTGCCAACCTTGATGTTTTACAAGCTTTCGATAATGTTACTCCGTGCCTCGCCATGCGCTGTCTTCGTGCTCTTGACATACCTGCTGATCTCATTGTGGCGTTGATTGAACCCATGATGGATAATCAGTGCGTGGCCAGCTTCGAGGGCATCGAGGCATCGTCAGCGGTCTATTGGGACAAATCTATTCGAACGGGAGGAGTAGAGGGACCGATGATTTTTCTAGCAGTTTCTATTGTACTCTGGAGAGATGTCATCGACAGATGGAGGCAGGAAACGCAGTACGGTATCAAATTGGAAAATGATGAGCGCATGTTCAACGGTGAGCGTATGACCCACAGTTTCTGGGCATATAATCTTCTGTTGTATGCGAAGACCCGCACTGACCTCGAGTTGATGGTGCGTGACATGAGTATCCCGCTGATGAATGCAGGAATGACCTGGAAGCCGAAATCTTTGATGTATATTTACTTTGGTGCGCCGCCTGGCATCCCGCCGTCCCCTGAGCAGGATATCCGTGTGCTGGTGCCGTCTAGTGACGCCGCTCTTGGGACCCGAGAAGTGGTCCTACCGCGTGTTCAAGCGTTTGAGATCCTGGGAGCCACTCTGGAGGAGACCTGGAAGGACCACTCGGACTCAGAGGCCATGCTCCAGAAAGCCCAGAGGATGTTCTTTGGGGAAATCGCGTATTACCGCTGTTCTGGGATTGACTTGGCTGAAAGATTTACTCGCTATCAAGCTAAAGTGATTGCTGCATTATTATTCAACTGTGAGGGCAGAACGCCCGACTATTCTACCATTGCTGCTGTTCACTATTTTGAAGGCAGATGTCTAGCGATAATGTCAGGTCTACGCAAGCGGAGAACTGAAGGCTGGTCTGAGTTTCAACGTAGGCGATACAAAGCGGGACGACAGAGTTTTGCTGGACTTGGATTCCGAAGTGCGGTGCAGATATGGATATTTCGTTGTTGGGATTGGGCTAAGGATGTCTCAGTTGCTGCAAGTATTCGTATGAGGAGATACACAACACACACAGAGGAGGAGGAGGGAGAGACGGTACCAAATCGGCGTCAGAGGAAAACTCGGGCGATGGCGGCGGCGGCGGCTTCTCATGCATATCATGTATCTCAGATATCCCAGATGTCGAGTGGCTGTCGCCGGCGGACACCGGATGATCAGCCTGCCATACCTGAGGAGTCGGACATGTCACGTGAATGGATGATATCTAGGCTGGCCATGCTACATGGAAGGGGGAAGTGGACGGAACATCGTGACACATGTATTCTAGCGTTGCCTGCAGAATATAGGAAGCAACTCCCACGCATGAACATGGGCGGCCCTCCCCGTGGACATACTGTGTGGGACTGGTGCTTGTGCGATCTCTTTGGTTGCGAGTGGTACCTCTCGTTCGACAGTTCCGCTGGGTCCCGAGAGAAATATTCCAAGCATTTGCTGACTGTGATTGGTATGCAACACTTGTTCGACTTGTTTGTTCTACCCAGGCCACCTGGTGTGAGACACGTGAAGGCGGAGGAGGAGGAGGAGAGAGATGAATGAGAGGATGAGCAAACGTATTGCCGCTAATTATGAGAATGAAACGGAGTGGAGGTGTGAGAATATTGAGCGTCTTGGGATGGAGATCTTGGGAGATAGTAAGACTGTTGTAAACTGGATGTGTGGTGAGTGGCAGATTCGCAACAAGCAGTATGTACGACTGGTGGGAACACTACAAAATACGGTATCGATGCTGTCTGGATGGGGACTGACCTCACCTGCATCGGGACAGAATCTGTATAAGCATTTCTTTCGTGAGGGTAATGAGCGTGCGGATAGATTGTCGTGGGAGGCCAGAGGTGGCCAAACTATTACTCGCTGGTTTGCATATGATAAGTTCCTCAGTACTCGTAAGACTGCTCTCCGTGGTGCATTCGATGGGGTGTCAGTAATGAAGGATGTGGAGGTGGGTGGTGGCTTCAGATTGGCGTTGTAGGTAGGGGTTCCAGCGTGCAGGTTGATTTTCCCATCTCCTCCTCCTCCTCCTCCTCCTCCTCCTCCTCCTGCACCAGCTCGCACAGCTTCCATTGGCACGATGTGGCCGAGGAGGCGATGAGCTTGCCTCCTGGTAGCACGGTAACCTGCTGTGAACTAGCTGCCTGCGCTGCCCTGACGAGAGCTGCTGCTAAGGTGGCGTGCGCTCTGCTGCGACCTACCTAAGATGGTGGGGGGCTCAGTTGCACTGCTCCGCCGATTCGGATTCGGATTCTAGTGGCGGACCGCAAACCGCAAAAAAAACAAAGGTTGACGGTTTACCGCCGGCGCCCAGTTCTCTTCGCTCTCCGGGTTTTGGACGCTACCAAGTGGTCGCTACCAAGTCTGGATTCTCAAAATAAATTGTCAAATATTTGTCCTTAGCAAAACCGAGCCAAAGTCATCACTTTGTCTCTTAAGCCGGGTCGACCAACTAGCTGCAGCCCGCGCCGGAATTGCTTTCGCTCATCGATGCCGAAGAGCTACGAGGTATTACTGGGCGCCGGCGGTAAACCGTCAAACTTTCTTACCGCCGGGGGACTCGTAGAGCTTTCTGACAATATATAATGTCGAAAAAAAATTGCAGAGAACGAGTAGTTTTTCAGCCG
The DNA here is from genome assembly GCA_963575745.1 of Prorocentrum cordatum. NCBI lineage: Eukaryota > Dinophyceae > Prorocentrales > Prorocentraceae > Prorocentrum > Prorocentrum cordatum. The sequence continues at coordinate 31,388 of CAUYUJ010002039.1, forward strand.
AAGCGATTTCAGACCTTTCGATGGAACAGCCGAACGCCCCTGATGCTTCTGGATTGTCTTGTGTACTAGCTCTGTAGCTCTCCTACAGCCCGAGTTACGTACATAATTCGACAGCACCTCTGAAGATGACTCGAAGAAAACAAATAGTTTGGTAAATTCAGCTCGAGTATCAGACGAGTTCAGACCTCTGAATGCGACAGGCGGACGCGTCTGATGTCTCTGAATCGATTCCTGTGATTATCAGCCTTGCAGCCCCCCTATTAAGTGCAGAAAACCGACAGCATCTCTCAGGATGACTCGAACAATACGAATAGTTTCGCGGACCTAGTTCGGGCAGCAGACCGAGTCCCGAGCTCTGGACGACAGGCGGACGCGCCTGATATCTTCAAATCGATTCATGTGACCACCAGCACTGTAGCCCCCTTACAGCCCGAGTTTTGCGCAGAAAACCAACAGCGCCTCTCAAGATGACTCGAACGATACGAATAGTTTCGCGATTCTAGATCGGGCAGCAGACCGAGTTCAGAGCTCTGGATTCAACAGACAAACGCGACTGATGATTCAGAATCGTTTTCTGTAAGTATCTGCTCTGTAGCTGTCCTATAGTAGCTCGAGTTAAGTGCAGAGAACCGAGAGCGCCTGTCAAGATGACTCGAATAATACAAATAGGTTTGCGGACCTAGCTCGGCTAGCAGACCGAGTTCAAACCTCTGGATGCAACAGACGAACGCGCCTGATGATTCTGAATCGATAAGGTGTGCTTACCAGCTCTGTAGCTGTCCTGTATCTCGAGTTCAGTCCAATATACTGACAGCGCGTGTCAAGATGACTCGAAACGGCCGATCCCGCCTGGGCGCTTTTTGGCAGTAAAAGGTACCCGATCGAGCTGAGATCAAGATGGCGAGCGGTCATAAGATCGAATATCACGGGAAAAATATTAGAGCTCTAAGGAATAGTTCAATTTCGAGAACAAAATTTTCAACCGACCAAAAGTCAGCAAAAGGTCCGTCGAGCTCTCCAGCGCCCCGGAACTGGCGCCGGCGGTGAACCGTCAACCTAGTCACCGCCGGGAATCTCGTAGAGTTTCTTCCACACGTGAGAGTGCCCAGAATCGAAGCAGAGAACTTCGCAGTGGATTTTCTTCAAATCTTTAATTTCCAATTTTTTATGTCAATCTGAGGTGTACCTAGCTCGAGAAGCAGCTCTCGATGCAACAGACGCACGCGCCTGGTGATACTGAAGCGGTTTATGTGCGTACCAGCTCTGTAGCTACTCTGAATCTTGAGTTGAGTACAGAAAACTGACATCACTGGTCAAGATAATTCGAATAACAAATAGTTTGACGGACCTAGCTCGAGTAACAGACCGAGTTCAGGCCTCTAGATGCAACAAACGAACGCGTCTGATGATTCTGAATCGGTTTTTGTGGGTATCAGCTCTGTAGCTCTCTGAAATCTCGAGTGAAGTAGAGAAAACCGTGAGCGCGTGTCAAGATGACTCTGAATGCAGTTGGTTCCTGCAAGTCTTTTGATAGTAATATTGCAGCTGCGGACCTGAGAATTTCACTGGCAGACGCGGCATAACCCACTACACGTGAGAAAAATATGGTTTCAACACTATTCGTATTTCTCAAGTTCTCTTTGAAGGCGCTGTCAGCAGTTTGCACTTGAACTCTAGCTGTAGCACAGCAACCGAGCTGGTACACACAGAAACCGATAAAGAATTATCAAGGGCGTTTGGCCGAAGCATCCAGAGCTCTAAACAGAGTCTGCTTCTCGAGCTAAGTCCGCAAAAATATTTGTACGCGACCGATTTTTCAGAGTTTTTGGCTCGCTGAAGCTTGCTTCACGTGTTCCAAGGAACTCGACAAGAAAAGAGCTTTACGAGGTCCCCGGCGGTAACCAGGTTGACGGTTTACCGCCGGCGTTAATAATACCTCGTAGAGCTCTTCGTCATCGATGAGCTGGAGGAATTCCGGCGCGGGGTGGAGCTGGTTGGCCGACCCGGCCTTTAGAGACAATGTGATGACTTGGGGTCGGTTTTGCGAGTATTTGAAAGATATTTAACAATTCATTTTGAGAACAGGTATTTTTCTCACGTGTAGTGGGTAATTACCCGTAGGTGCAATATTGCTATCAGAAGACTTGCAGGAACTGGCGTTCGAAAAAAAAAACAGAAAAAACGTGATTTTTCGATTTTTTCGTTTCTCGCTCTAGAAGCTTTCTTCATGTGTGCCGACGATTGCCGCAAGGAAAGAGCTCTACGAGGTTCCCGGCGGTAAGCAGGTTGACGGACGGTTTACCGCCGGTTCCCATAGAGCACTTCGGTATCGATGAGCTAGAGGAATTCCGGCGCGGGCTGGAGCTAGTTGGTCGATCCGGCCAGAAAAGAAGATGTGATAACTTTGGGTCAGTTTTGCTAAGATTTGAAAGATAAACTCGTAGAGCTTCCCTTTGCAAGTTATTGCTGGAAGCTTAAGAGTAATTCCGGGGCGCTGGAGAGCTTGTTGGCAAGAAAAATCTCGACGGACCTTTTGATGATTTTTGGTCGGTTGAAAATTGGGTTCTCAAAATTCAACAATTCGTTTGAGCTCTAGTATTTGTTCCCATGATATTCGATCTTATTCCTGCTCGCCATCTTGATCTCAGCTCGATCGGGTACCTTTTACTGCCAAAAAGCAGGCAGGCGGGATCGGCCGTTTCAAGTCATCTTGATACGCGCTCTCGGTATATTGAATTTAACTCGAGATACAGGACAGCTACAGAGCTGGTAAGCACACCTTATCGATTCAGAATGATCAGGCGCGTTTGCCTGTTGCATTAAGAGGTCTGAACTCGGTCTGCTAGCCGAGCTAGGTCCGCAAACCTATTCGTATTATTCGAGTCATCTTGACAGGCGCTCTCGGTTTTCTGTACTTAACCGAGCTATACGACGCTACAGACTGATACTCACAGAAACCGTGTCGGAATCATCAGTCGCGTTCGTTTGTTGAATACAGAGCTCTGAACTTGGTCTGCTGCCCGATCTAGAATCGCGAAAATATTCGTATTCTTCGAGTCATCTTGAGAGGTGCTGTCGGTTTTCTGTGCTTAACTCGGGCTGTAGGGGGGCTACCTGGTAGTCACAGGAATCGATTTGCAGACATCAGGCGCGTCCCCCTGTCGAATCGAGAGCTCGAAACTGGGTCTGCTGCCCGAACTAGGTCCGCGAAACTGTGTTTGTATTGTTCGAGTCATCCTGAGAGCTGTCGGTTTTCTGCACTTAACTCGGGCTGTAGGGGGCTGCAGGGCTGGTAATCACAGGAATCGATTCGGAGACATCAGGCGCGTCCGCCTGTCGAATCCAGAGCTCTGAACTCGGTCTGATACTCGAGCTAGGTTTGCCAAACTGTTCGTACTGTTCGAGTCTTGAGAGGTGCTGTCGATTTACGCACGTAACTCGGGCTCTAGGAGAGCTACAGAGCTCGTACAGAAGACAATTCAGAAGCATCCAGGGCGTTCCGTGGGCTGAAATATTATTCGTTCTCTGCATTTTTTTCGATATTATATATTGTCAGGAAGCTCTACGAGTCCCCCGGCGGTAAGGAAGGTTGACGGTTTACCGCCGGCGCCCAGTTTGACAATTCATTTTGAGAAACCAGATTTTTCGCACCTGTAGATGCTTGACAGTGCCTCTGCGTCTTAATATGAGCTCTGTAGGCGCACTTTCATTATCAAAACACTTGGCGGAACCAACTTCATCTCGACATGAAAAAAATGAATGTTGCATTTTTGAGAAATGCCTCCAGAAGCTCTCTGCTTCGACTCTGAGCATTCTCACGCGTGCAAAGAGCTCTACGAGGTTCCCGTCGGTGACCAGGTTGACGGTTCACCGCCGGTGCCAGTTTCGGGGCGCCGGAGAGCTAGTTGGGAAGAAAAATCTCGACGGACCTTTTGGTGACTTTTGGTCGGTTGAAAATTTTGTTCTCGAATTTCAACTATTCGTTAGAGCTTCCCGTGATTTTCGATCTTATTTCCGCTCGCCGTCTTAATCTCAGCTCGATCGGGTAGATATGACTGCAAAAAAAGCATCCCGGCGGGATCGACTGTTTCAAGTCATCTTGACATGCGTTGATATTTTTCTACTTAACTCGAGCTGTAGGACAGCTACAGACTCATACTTACAGATATCGATTCCAAATCAGCAGGCGCGGTTGTCTGCTGCATCCAGAGGTCTGAACTCGGTCTGCTGCCGTTGTTCGAGTAATCCTAAGAGACGCTGTCGGTTTTCTGCACTAACTCGGCTTCAGGGGGGACTCTAGGGCTTGTAACCGCAGAAACTCATTTAGAGACATCGCGAGTTCGCCTGTTGCATGCAGAGGTCTGAAATCGGTCTGCTACGCGAGCTAGGTCTGCAAACATGTTCGTATCGCTCAGGTCATCTGGATAGGTACTGCCGGTTCATTTACTAAACTCGATCCGCAGGGGAGCTATACAGCTGATACGCACAGCCTCCAATGCTCAGGCGCGTTCGTCTGTTCCATCCAGAGGTCTGAACTCGGTCTGCTACTCGAGCTAGGTCCGCGAAACTATTCATATCAGTCGAGTCATCTTGAGAGATGCTGTCGGTTATTCGCACGTAACTCGAGTTCTAGCAGAGCTACAGAGCTCATGCGTATCTAAGCGATTCGAAATCATCAGGCCCGTTCGTCTGTTGCATCCAGAGGTCTGAACTGGGTCTACTACTCGGGCTAGATCCACAAAACTATTTGTATTCTTCGAGTCATCTTGACAGATGTTGCCCATTTTCTGTATTGAATTCGGGCTGCGGAGAGCTAGAGAGCTGGTACACACAGGAACTAATGCAGTAGCACGAGGAGCGTTCGTCTGTTGCATCGAGAGGGCTGAACTCGGTCTGCTCATGAGCTAGGTTCACAAAGCTGTTCGACCGACAATTTTTTCAAATGATGGTCAATTTCTCGCTGAACTCGAGCTGCAGAGCAGCTCGAGAGCTTTTCGGCCAACAAATCAGAAGAGCATCATGAGGCGCGAAGCATACGCTTGGTTTGGGTCTGTTGTGAGCTCCGACGCCAAAGACGGATTCGTGCTCTGCTATTTTTCCCTAATGGTATTTTCTACACGCTGCAAATAGCTATAGAACTGTTCAGCACAGCAATGGCATATCACTAGACGCCTGAGATCAGTCTGCCATCAGCGCTCGAGCGAAGTTCCTTCCGCATTTAGATCGTGATACTGAAGCTAAAGACACGAGAATTCGACAGGCCAACGTGTCATAATGGTGCAGAGGATGCTTGAGCTGTAGTTTCCTTTCTCCTTTTGTTAAGTTTACGAAACCATGATCATCTCGAAAACTGGATTCCGACGGCCGGTGGCTCCCCCTAATTTTCGAGAGCTGCACTGCAGCTACACCCTGCGCTGCAGCTACAGCCGGCGCCATGATCTACTACAGGGAATAAAAATCGGGCTTTCCAAAACGAATTGTGAGATCTCTCACAATTCCGAAAAACCGACTGAAACTTCTCACATTGTTGATTTGAGCCCGGTGGGCCACCTAGCTCCACCCCGTGCCGGAATTCCTCTAGCTCATCGTGGCGGAGAGCTCTGCGAGGTTTATTGTCAGACATGTCGCGATTCGTTTTGGGACGCGGATTTGACTCGTAGAGCTTCTAAGAGCGAAGGGGCGAGCTCGAAAGGACACCGCTCAGGGAATCATCAGACCGCCGCCTATAGTATGGAGACGTCTGAGATTCGACTGCCACCAGAGCTAAATTCAGAGGCTGCTTCTTCTTCTTCTCCTCCCCTTCTTTCTTCCCTCCTTCCTCTCTACCCATCCTCGTTATCCTCCTCGTTCTCCTTCTCCTCCTCGCTCCTTATTGCACTCCCGTCCTCCTCGTGAAACCGCGCCCTGGAATGTGAGATTGCCGCGCCCGCATCCCATTCTTGTATATCGCAAGGAAGCTCTTGACATTGATTTTGCAGCTGCGGACCTGAAATAAAGACAGGTGAACGCTTCGTAACCCACCGAACAGCAAGCCAAATCTCTCACAATCATCCCAAGCTGGGCGCCGACGGTAAACCGTCAACCTGGTGCTGCTGGGGGCCTCGTAGAGCGCTCAGCACTTGCTTTGGCTGTCGTTAAACAAACCATTTGAAGGTTCTAGAGATCACACATTTTTCGATCGCAGATCGAGCTGACACCACTCGAGCAATCCCCCCAAGGCCCCGAAAATCGCGACGGAAGAAATATATAACGTTTGCCTTGTTTAAGAAGGTGTGGGATCTTGATTGTATTGGACATTCAGGATCTGAGACGCTCTCGTCGTCTGATTTCAGTTCGATCGGAGCATAGTCAAGTGAGGGGGAACTCCTGGGGTGCGCTTCGGCCTTGGGCGCCTCCTTTGGGCGCGCGTTCGGTTGGCGGATTTTGTCTTGACATTTCGTGCATCCCCAGAGCGCTTGATTGCACCGGTTCTGCGGCGTCGTTTTTGCCAGTGGAAAGACTCGAGGGACCTGGGATCGGGGTACTGCTCGAGCTATCGAGCAAGAGTGACTTCAAGGGGTCTGCCTGTTCTTGCGCGCGGGACCAGAAGCTTCGCTCTTGTGCTCCCACAGCTTATGTCATTATGAAAACGTTTTTCCCAACCATCCTGTGGTGTTGGGTCCTCGTTTTGAAGAGACAGCGCCCCGCGTTCACTCCTCCTCCCGCTGCCCCCCTCCTCTCCTCTCCTCTCCTCTCCTCTCCTCTCCTCTCCTCTCCTCTCCTCTCCTCTCCTCCTCTCCTCCCCTCCTCTCCTCCTCTCCTCTTCACCCGCCCAGTGCACCGTTACGTGGCTCCATAGGGAGCTCCACCGAAGGCCCCAGTGCCCGCGCCCGCATGCGTCACCCACACCCATTTCGGCACACCCCTCACACGTTTCGTGGCTCCATAGGGAGCTCCGCCGAAGGCCCCAGTGCCCGCGCCCGCATGCGTCACCACACCCATTCGGCACACCCCTCACACGTTTCGTGGCTCCATAGGGAGCTCCACCGAAGGCCCCAGTGCCCGCGCCCGCATGCGTCACCCACACCCATTCGCACACCCCATTTTCGGGCACCACCCCCAGATCAGCACGTCTTCGTGGCACACCCCTCCATTCGTGGCTCCATAGGGAGCTCCACCGAAGGCCCCAGTGCCCGCGCCCGCATGCGTCACCCACACCCATTTCGGCACACCTCACCGTTTCGTGGCTCCATAGGGAGCTCCACCGAAGGCCCCAGTGCCCGCGCCCGCATGCGTCACCCACACCCATTTCGGCACACCCCTCACACGTTTCGTGGCTCCATAGGGAGCTCCACCGAAGGCCCCAGTGCCCGCGCCCGCATGCGTCACCCACACCCATTTCGGCACACCCCTCACACGTTTCGTGGCTCCATAGGGAGCTCCACCGAAGGCCCCAGTGCCCGCGCCCGCATGCGTCACCCACACCCATTTCGGCACACCCCTCACACGTTTCGTGGCCCATAGGGAGCCCCACCGAAGCCCCATGGCGCGCCCGCAGCGTCACCCACACCGATTCGCAAACCATCGTTTCGTGGACATAGGGAGCTCCGCCGAAGGCCCCAGTGCGCCGCGCCACGCACCCCGCCCGTTTCGTGGCTCCATCGGGAGCTCCACCGAAGGCCCCAGTGCCCGCGCCCGCATGCGTCACCCACACCCATTTCGGCACACCCCTCACACGTTTCGTGGCTCCATAGGGAGCTCCACCGAAGGCCCCAGTGCCCGCGCCCGCATGCGTCACCCACACCCATTTCGGCACACCCCTCACACGTTTCGTGGCTCCATAGGGAGCTCCACCGAAGGCCCCAGTGCCCGCGGCCGCATGCGTCACCCCACACCCATGTTCGGCACACCCCTCACACGTTTCGGGCTCCATAGGGAGCTCCACCGAAGGCCCCAGTGCCCGCGGCCGCATGCGTCACCCACACCCATTCGGCACACCCCTCACACGTTTCGGGGCTCTCACAGGGAAGCTCCACGAAGGCCCAGTTCCTCGCCCCGAATGCTCACACACACCCATTTCTGCACACCACTCAACCTTTCGTGGACTCCATAGGGAGCTCCACCGAAGGCCCCAGTGCCCGCGGCCGCATGCGTCACCCACACCCATTTCGGCACACCCCTCACACGTTTCGGGGCTCCATAGGGAGCTCCACCGAAGGCCCCAGTGGCCGCGGCCGCATGCGTCACCCACACCCATTTCGGCACACCCCTCACACGTTTCGTGGCCCCATAGGGAGCTCCACCGAAGGCCCCAGTGCCCGCGCACGCATGCGTCAGCCACACCCATTTCGGCACGCCCCTCACGCGTTCCGTGGCCCCATAGGGAGCTCCGCCGAAGGTCCCAGTGGGTGTGCCCGCATGCGTCCCGCACACCCATTTCGGCACACCCCTCATACGTTTCGTGGCCCCATAGGGAGCTCCACCGAAGGTCCCAGTGGGTGTGCCCGCATGCGTCCGGGGGGTCCCCCCCCAAAACACCAATTTCGGCACACCCATCCCCACGTTTCGTTGCCCCATAGGGAGCTCCGCCGAAAGGCCCCAGTGCCTGCCGCCCGCATGCGTCGCCTACACCCTTTCGGAACACCCCTCACACGTTTCGTGGCTCATATGGAGCTCCAAACGAAGGCAACGAAGGAACCAGTGCCGCGCCCGCATGCGGCAAGCCACACCCATTTCGGCACACCCCTCACACGTTTCGTGGCTCCATAGGGAGCTCCACCGAAGGCCCCAGGGCCCGCGGCCGCATGCGTCCCCCACACCCATTTCGGCACACCCCTCACACGTTTCGTGGCTCCATAGGGAGCTCCACCGAAGGCCCCAGTGCCCGCGGCCGCATGCGTCACCCACAACCCATTTCGGCACACCCCTCACACGCTTCGAGGCTCCATAGGGAGCTCCACCGAAGGCCCCAATGCCCGCGGCCGCATGCGTCACCCACACCCATTTCGGCACACCCCTCACACGTTTCGTGGCTCCATAGGGAGCTCCACCGAAGGCCCCAGTGCCCGCGCCCGCATGCGTCAGCCACACCCATTTCGGCACGCCCCTCACGCGTTCCGTGGCCCCATAGGGAGCTCCGCCGAAGGTCCCAGTGGGTGTGCCCGCATGCGTCCCGCACACCCATTTCGGCACACCCCTCACACGCTTCGTGGCCCCATAGGGAGCTCCACCGAAGGTCCCAGGGGGTGTGCCCGCATGCGTCCCGCACACTCGTTTCGGTAAACCCTTCACACGTTTCGTGGCCCCATAGGGCGCCACGAGAAGTATACACAATTTGCGTATTAAAGTTGCATATGGTTCGGAGTCCTTCGCCATGAAGTTTCCCAACATACTGGTGGTGGTGGTTCCTCGTTTTGAAGAGACGGTGCCCCGGCTCCCTCCTTCCTCCTTCCTCCTCCTCCGCCTTCCTCCACACCTTCCTCTGCGTCCCACCCTCTCTTGCGTTTCGTGGCCCCAAAGGGAGCTCCACCGAAGGCCCCATGGCTGCCGTCCGCATGCGTCCCGCACACCCATTTCGGCACACCCCTCATACGTTTCGTGGCCCCACAGGGAGCTCACCGAAGGCCCCAGTGCTGCCGTCCGCATGCGTCCCGCACACCCATTTCGGCACACCCCTCACACGTTTCGTGGCCCCACAGGGAGATCCACCGAAGGCCCCATGGCTGCCGTCCGCATGCGTCCCGCACACCCATTTCGGCACACCCCTCACACGTTTCGTGGCCCCATAGGGAGCTCCACCGAAGGCCCCATGGCTGCCGTCCGCATGCGTCCCGCACACCCATTTCGGCACACCCCTCACACTTTTCGTGGCCCCATAGGGAGCTCCACCGAAGGCCCCAGTGCTGCCGTCCGCATGCGTCCCGCACACCCATTTCGGAACACCCCTCACACGTTTCGTGGCCCCATAGGGAGCTCCACCGAAGGCCCCACGGCTGCCGTCCGCATGCGTCCCGCACACCCATTTCGGCACACCCCTCACACGTTTCGTGGCCCCAGAGGGAGCTCCACCGAAGGCCCCATGGATGCCGTCCGCATGCGTCCCGCACACCCATTTCGGCACACCCCTCACACGTTCGGGGCCCCATAGGGAGCTCCACCGAAGGCTCCATAGGCTGCCGTCCGCATGGTCCCGCACACCATTCGGCACACCCCTCAATCAAAGTTGTAGTGGCCCACAGGGAGCTCCACCGAAGGCCCCAGTGCTGCCGTCCGCATGCGTCCGCACACCCATTTCGGCACACCCCTCACACGTTTCGTGGCCCCATAGGGAGCTCCACCGAAGGCCCATGGCTGCCGTCCGCATGCGTCCCGCACACCCATTTCGGCACACCCCTCACACGTTTCGTGGCCCCACAGGGAGCTCCACCGAAGGCCCCAGTGCTGCCGTCCGCATGCGTCCCGCACACCCATTTCGGCACACCCCTCACACGTTTCGTGGCCCCATAGGGAGCTCCACCGAAGGCCCCAAGGCTGCCGTCCGCATGCGTCCCGCACACCCATTTCGGCACACCCCTCACACGTTTCGTGGCCCCAGAGGGAGCTCCACCGAAGGCCCCAGTGGTGCCGTCCGCATGCGTCCCGCACACCCATTTCGGCACACCCCTCACACGTTTCGTGGCCCCATAGGGAGCTCCACCGAAGGCCCCATGGGTGCCGTCCGCATGCGTCCCGCACACCCATTTCGGCACACCCCTCACACGTTTCGTGGCCCCACAGGGAGCTCCACCGAAGGCCCCAGTGCTGCCGTCCGCATGCGTCCCGCACACCCATTTCGGCACACCCCTCTCTCGTTTCGTGGCCCCATAGGGAGCTCCACCGAAGGCCCCAGGGCTGCCGTCCGCATGCGTCCCGCACACCCATTTCGGCACACCCCTCACACGTTTCGTGGACCCATAGGGAGCTCCACCGAAGGCCCCATGGCTGCCGTCCGCATGCGTCCCGCACACCCATTTCGGCACACCCCTCACACGTTTCGTGGCCCCACAGGGAGCTCCACCGAAGGCCCCAGTGCGGCCGTCCGCATGCGTCCCGCACACCCATTTCGGCACACCCCTCACACGTTTCGTGGCCCCATAGGGAGCTCCACCGAAGGCCCCAGTGCTGCCGTCCGCATGCGTCCCGCAAACCAGGTGTGTGGCGTGCCGACATGGGCGTCGCGGCGCGCGGGCGCTGCCGTCGGGGTTCCCAGGGAAGCCCCCTGCAGAGGCGACGCTCAGAGTCACGAGTACCGAGAGTCACGCAGACCCAAACTGTTCACAGTCGTATACATACATTTACACTGGGCGTATCCATGCACGAATTCATGCGAATAGAATCAATCGCGCGCAGATTCATTCATAATCAGACTCGCTCGCGATCCGACTCGCACGCGCTCAAGCTTTCATATTCGGACCTATCGTCTTCGTTCGTGTTGTGTACACTGCCACGCATTTCGGCACACCCCTCATACGGCTCGTGGCCGCATAGGGAGCGCCACCGAAGAAGATATTCACAATTGCGGTACTCTCAACTGCATATGGTTGGGTCCTTCGCCAGGCTAATTTTTTTGAACACAATTTCTTCGGTCCTGCTGTTGTTGATGGTGATGGTGATGACGATGGCGATGGCGGCGGCGGTGGTGGTGGTGGTGGTAAACGAGGTAGGGAAAGGGGGGAGGCAAGATGGAGGACGAACGAGACGAGGAGGGGGAGGGGGAACAGAAATCGGAGGAGGAAGAGGAGGGGGAAAACGTGGAATAGGTTGAGGAGGAGGAGGACTAGTAGTAGTAGTAGTAGTAGTAGTAGTAGTAGTAGCAGTAGTAGTAGTAGTAGTAGTAGTAGTAGTAGTCGTAGTCGTAGTCGTAGTCGTAGTCGTAGTCGTAGTAGTTAGTAGTAGTAGTAGTAGGAGTAGTAGTTAGTAGTAGTAGTATTAGTTAGTAGTATAGTAGCAGTACTACTACTACACCAATGTTATTATTTGCTTCAACTAGTACTGCTATAGTCGTCGGTAGTAAATTAGTAGTAGTAGTCGTAGTAGTAGTTAGTAGTAGTAGGGAGTAGTATAGTGGTGCGTGGTGGTGGTGGTGGTGGTGGTGGTGTGGTGGTGGTGGTTGCGGTGGTGGTGGGGAGTGTAGTAGTAGTAGTAGTAGTAGTCGTAGTAGTAGTAGTAGTAGTAGTAGTAGTAGTAGTAGTAGTAGTAGTAGTAGTAGTAGTAGTGGTGGTGGTGGTAGTCGTAGTACTATTATTACTACGGGTACTCGTGCGGGCACTACTCCTACCACTCGTACAATTATTCTCACGACAACTACTTCTACTACCACTACTACTACCATTACAAGTGCTAGTATTACTACGACCACTACTTCTACTAGTACTGCTGTTTCTTTCCATTTTTAACTAGTAGTAGTAGTAGTCGTAGTACTATCATTGTGAGTAGTAGTAGTAGTAGTAGTAGTAGTAGTAGTAGTAGTAGTAGTAGTAGTAGTCGTAGCAGTACTACTACCATCATTACCACAAGTAGTAGCAGTACCACCTACTACTCATACTACTACTACGTCTACTACTACTACTACTACTACTACTACTACTACTACTGCGCCTATTGCTTTTACCATTACTACTACCACAACAACAACTACTACTACTATTTATACTATTGCTACTTCTGCTATTATTACTTCTAGTACTACTACGTATACAGCGTACCACTCTTATTATGTCTACGAGTATTATTACCACTACCACTGCGACTACCACTAGCACTAGTTCTGCTGCTACTGCCACTACTACTACAACAACAACTATTACTACTGCCACTACTACTCGTATTCTTTCTACTACTACCACTACCAGTAGTAGTAGTAGTAGTAGTAGTAGTAGTAGTAGTAGTAGTAGTAGTAGTAGTAGTAGTAGTAGTAGTAGTAGTAGTAGTAGTAGTAGTAGTAGTAGTAGTAGTAGTAGTAGTAGTAGTAGAAGTAGTAGTAGTAGTAGTAGTAGTAGTAGTAGTAGTAGTAGTAGTAGTAGTAGTAGTTCTTCTTCTTCTTTTTCTTCTTCTTCTTCTTCTACTACTACCACTAGTGTTACTACTACTCAGGCGAATGAACATAAGAAGAAGCGGGCGAGGAGGAGGAGGCAAAGGAAGATGAGGATGGAGATGAGGAGGAGGAAACGGAGGAGAAACGAGCAGGATGAGGAGATAGAGGAGGATTAACCAGCAAAACAAGGCACACCGTAAACATACATGTACGGCCACCCTTACATATTAATATGATGAGGGGAACAAGCCATAAGCATGTACTGCTACACGTATGGTTTCTAGGTTGACGTATAAAACGAATGATAGACAGAGCAACGATACTACGAGCACAACTAATGGCAGCACTAGCGCGGGGCTTGCCTATTCGGGTGCGACGGGCACGAGGACAGCGTGGCCCACTTCGCGCGATGTCCTTTCGTACGCCACCTCTTCCAGACGTTCGCCGGCCTCGCCGCGACGACATCTGCGGATGCTCTGGACATCTTCCTCGGACTTACAGGGTCGGAAGGGGAGGCGCGGCAACGCGCTTGGGCCACTTACGCTTTGTACAGGGTCCACAACGCGCGCCGCACGGAATCTCTGCCTTTGGGCAACGTGGACGGAGCCTTCCGCATGGCTCTCCTGGAAGCTGCACGAAGCACATGACGGCCGTTTTTTTTTTTTTGTTGAATTCGAAATTACGCTCCTTTGTGGCGACGCGGAGGGTACGTGGTAGTGCATGGCCCTACCGGCCTCCAGGGCAACCGAAAGGGTTGCACGCTCTTCTCCTTCCTCCTGCCTCCTCCCCGCCCTCCTCCCTCCCCTCCTCGTTTGAATGTCCGGCCAGTTCGTCCAGGCCGGCTGGATGGAGTGCCGCGCGTGTGCGGAGCCACGAGGCTCGGCGAGGCAGACCCCTCCTCTCTTCTCCGTCCTCCGTCCTCCGTCCTCCCCTTCCTCCTCCCTCCCTTCCTCGTTTGAAGTTCCGGCCAGTTCGTCCAGGCCGGCTGGATGGAGTGCCGCGCGTGTGCGGAGCCACGAGGCTCGGCGAGGCAGACCCCTCCTGTCCTCTCCGTCCTCCGTCCTCCGTCCCCTCCTCTCCGTCCTCCTCCTCCCCTCCCTCCTCCCTCCCCTCCTCGTTTGAATTGCCGGCCAGTGCGTCCAGGCCAGCTGGATGGAGTGCCGCGCGTGTGCGAAGCCACGAGGCTCGGCGAGGCAGACCCCTCCTCTCCTCTCCGTCCTCCGTCCTCCGTCCTCTCCTCTCCGTCCTCCTTCTCCCCTCCCTCCTCCCTCCCCTCCTCGTTTGAATTTCCGGCCAGCGCGTCCAGGCCGGCTGGATGGAGTGCCGCGCGTGTGCGGAGCTACGAGGCTCGGCAAGGCAGACCCCTCCTCTCCTCTCCGTCCTCCGTCCTCCGTCCTCCCCTCCCTCCTCCCTCCCTTCCCCGTTTGAATTTCCGGCCAGTGCGTCCAGGCCGGCTGGATGGAGTGCCGCGCGTGTGCGGAGCCACGAGGCTCGGCGGGACAGACCCCTCCTCTCCTCCTCCCCTCCCCTCCCCCCCATCAGCCGCCACACACTCCGTCATGGTGTGGTGCCAGCTATCTTGTCCCCTTTGTCCCGGCCGCGTGGCCGATGGATTCTGGGGGCACGGAGCGCGGAGCAGCCGATTGGAGCTGCCCTTCCCCCTCGTCTCTTTCCTCCCGCTCTTGCCTCCCGGAGGCGGACCGCCGGCTAACTTAACCCTGCTGGGGTGGGCCGGCTCTCCGCCTCCTCTTCGTGTCTCGTCCTCGCTCTCCCCCGAATTGACGCTCGCGCTGGCTGCACGTGGAGGGGGCTGTTGCTGGGCCGCCCGGTCTCGCCGGCCGCTCCCTAGCCAGGGAGTCGCCCCTAGCCCGTACTGTCCAGCCTTCAGCCGCCTTCGCCTACCACATGACCATTTTCACTTGCGGTAGGGCCGCTTTCAGTAGTCAGGGAAGTGTTGGGGATGTTTGGCACTTGGCCCGCACGCTGTCTTCTTTCTTGCTGTCCTCCTGCTGTTGCTGTCGCGTTCCTCCTGCTCCTTTTCTTCCTCCTCTCCTCCTTTCCCCTCCTTGTGGCCGGTGCTTTTTTACTTCTGGCATGGGCCAGGGTCTGAAGCAACTGTTGTGCCTGACAGCTGTCTTTTTACTTTTGGCATGGGCCAGGGTTTGAAGCAATTGTTGTGCGTGACGGCCGTTTTTGGCGACCACGCTGCCCACTCTCCCCCCTCGTCTTCCTCCCTTCCTCCTCCTTCCTGTCCCCTCCTCCTCCTAGTCGGGACGCGTCCCACGGCGGACCCAGAGGGACCATTTTGAGTGAATTGTTTTTCTTTTCACTTGTTTGGCACGCGCTGGCCGTCCAGACCGTTACGGCGTTTGCCCAGTGAGGCTTAATCTGCGGCCTCACATTTGCCCGGCCGCGCTTGTCATCTGCAGTGGTCCGCTGCCTCCCCCTCCCCCCCAAAAAAAATTTAGCCTGGCGAAGGACCCAACCATATGCAACTGTGAATACCGCAAGTGTGAATATCGTTTTCGGCGGCGCTACCTCTGGGTAGTGGAGACGCATGCGAACACCCCCACTGGGGCCTTCGGTGGAGCTCCCTCTGGGGCTACGAAACGCTGCCCTGGGTGGGGGAACCGCATGCAGGCAGCCCCACTTGGGCCTTCGGTGGAGCTCCCTGTGGGGCCACGAAACGCTGCCCTTGGTGGGGGAACCGCATGCGGGCACCCCCACTGGGGCCTACGGTGGAGCTCCCTCTGGGGCTACGAAACGCTGCCCTGGGTGGGGGAACCGCATGAGGGCAGCCCCACTGGGGCCTACGGTGGAGCCCCCTATGGGGCTACGAAACGCTGCCCTGGGTGGGGGAACCGCATGTGGACACCCCCACTGGGGCCTTCGGTGGAGCTCCCTCTGGGGCTACGAAACGCTGCCCTGGTGGGGGAACCGCATGTGGACACCCCCACTGGGGCCTTCGGTGGAGCTCCCTCTGGGGCTACGAAACGCTTGGTTGGGGAAACCGCATGTGGACACCCCCACTGGGGCCTTCGTGGAAGCTCCCTATGGGGCTAGGAAAACCTGCCCCTGGGTGGGGGAACCGCATGTGGGGACAACTCCCCATCTGGTGCCTTCGTGGAGCTCCCTCTGGGGCTACGAAACGCTGCCCTGGGTGGGGGAACCGCATGTGGACACCCCCACTGGGGCCTTCGGTGGAGCTCCCTCTGGGGCTACGAAACGCTGCCCTGGGTGGGGGAACCGCATGTGGACACCCCCACTGGGGCCATCGGTGGAGCTCCCTCTGGGGCTACGAAACGCTGCCCTGGGTGGGGGAACCGCATGTGGACACCCCCACTGGGGCCTTCGGTGGAGCTCCCTCTGGGGCTACGAAACGCTGCCCTGGGTGGGGGAACTGCATGTGGACACCCCCACTGGGGCCTTCGGTGGAGCTCCCTATGGGGCCACGAAGCGCTGCCCTGGGTGGGAGAACCGCATGTGGACACCCCCACTGGGGCCTTCGGTGGAGTTCCCTATGGGGCTACGAAACGCTGCCCTGGGTGGGGGAACCGCATGTGGACACCCCCACTGGGGCCTTCGGTGGAGCTCCCTCTGGGGCTACGAAACGCTGCCCTGGGTGGGGGAACCGCATGTGGACACCCCCTCTGGGGCCTTCGGTGGAGCTCCTCTGGGGCTACGAAACGCTACGTGGGGGAACCGCATGTGGACACCCCCACTGGGGCCTTCGGTGGAGCTCCCTATGGGGCTACGAAACGCTGCCCTGGGTGGGGGAACCGCATGTGGACACCCCCTCTGGGGCCTTCGGTGGAGCTCCCTATGGGGCTACGAAACGCTGCCCTGGGTGGGGGGACCGCATGCGGACACCCCCACTGGGGCCTTCGGTGGAGCTCCCTATGGGGCTACGAAACGCTGCCCTGGGTGGGGGAACCGCATGTGGACACCCCCACTGGGGCCTTCGGTGGAGCTCCCTATGGGGCTACGAAACGCTGCCGTGGGTGGGGGAACCGCATGTGGACACCCCCACTGGGGCCTTCGGTGGAGCTCCCTATGGGGCCACGAAACGCTGCCCTGGGTGGGGGAAACGCATGCGAGAGCAACCACTGGGGCCTTCGGTGGAGCTCCCTATGGGGCCACGAAGATAAAAAAGGAAGAAAAAAAGAAAAACAAAACGGAAAACTGCTGCCTCGGTGGGGGGATAAGCCGGCATGTGGAACACCCCCACTGGGCCTCGGTGGAGTTCCCTATGGGCTTACGAAACGCTGCCCTGTGTGGGGGACCCGCATGTGGACCCCACCCCCAACTGGGGCCTTCGGTGGAGCTCCCTCTGGGGCTAACGAACGGAAACGCTGCCCTGGGTGGGGGAACCGCATGTGGACACCCCCTCTGGGGCCTTCGGTGGAGCTCCCTCTGGGGCTACGAAACGCTGCCCTGGGTGGGGGAACCGCTGGAGGGAGGAGGGCGAGGAGGAGGAGAAACGCGGGGCACCGTCTCTTCAAAACGAGGACCCAACACCACAGGATGGTTGGGAACTAGCCGTGCTACTAAGAGCAGAAATAATACCAGCACTCGCAACTGGATTGCAATTAAAATGCTATTGATGTTACTGTCAATCCAGCCAGTTAATCTTACGACGAATGCCAATGCTCGTATTTTCTCAGTGTTCTTAGGAGAAGTGCCGGACATCTTGATACTACTTATATGAACCATGGTATTCGTCATGGTCCTAATTCGTGTTTTTTTTGTTGTTGCTTTTTTTTCTTCCGTATTATTCTGGTCAGTAATGGTCTTACTAATCACATCAGTGGTAATAGTATTTAGAGTACTAGTAGAGCGACTTGTTCGATGCATAAGCATTCACATAATATTACTAGCACTGTCATTACTAGTACGGTGCTCAATATTGGTGGTACTACGACACCATAAAAAGTCTTTGCACACAAAACATGTTATACTTAGTATGTATGCTCCTAGTCATACTGTTCGTGCTAATGATTAAAATATGGATACTCCCATCACTATGGTTAGTATTCTTATGTAGAAATCACAACAACAATGATATTGTTAGTACCTGTTACTGATGGATGGCATTGACATGCCTCAGGATATTCATGCGAATTTCAGTACGTGAAATACTAGCACTAGCAATACTAGTGAACGGGGAAATGAAGAGGAGGAGGAGGAGGCGGAGGAGGAGCAGGAATAAGAGGAGGAGGAGGAGGCGAAGGAGGAGGAGAACGAGGAGGAAAAGGCGGACGGGGAGGATGCGCAGGAGGAGGAGGAGGATGAAGAGGAGGAGGGTAAAGAGGGGGAGGAGGAGAAGGATGAGGAGGAGGATGCGACCAAGGTGGGGGAAGATGATGATGATGATGATGATGATGATGATGATGATGATGATGATGATGATGATGATGATGATGATGATGATGATGATGATGATGCTGATGATGATGATGATGATGCTGATGCTGATGATTATTATGGCTGATGACTTGCTGCCTGATGAGATGTATGATGGCGATGATGATGCTTGTGATGATGCGGTGGTTTGCTGCTTATGATGTTTTATTTCATATGATTGATGGTGATATGAATGGTTAGCTGCTGCTGATGAGATTTCGGTGATGATGATGCGCTGATTCTGATGCTGCTGCGGAATGATGAGCTGATTCTGATGATGTTTCATGATGATGATGATGATGATGATGATGATGATGATGATGATGATGATGATGATGATGATGATGCTGATGCTGATGATGATGATGATGATGATGAGTGATGATGAGTGATGATGATGATGATGATGATGATGATGATGATGATGATGATGATGATGATGTTGATGATGCTGATGATGACGAGATGATGATGATGATGATGATGATGATGATGATGATGAGGATGATGATGATGATGACAATGATGATGAGGATGGTGATGATGATGATGATGATGATGATGATGATGATGATGATGATGATGCTGATGATGATGATGATGATGCTGATGCTGATGATGATGATGCTGATGATGCTGCTGATGATGATGATGATGGCGATGATGATGCTTGTGATGATGCGGTGGTTGCTGATTATGATGTTTATTCATATGATGATGATGGTGATGATGATGGTGATGCTGCTGATGATGAAGATTACGGTGATGATGATGGCGATGCTTCTGATGCTGCTGCGGATGATGATGCTGATTTCGTTGCATGATGTTTTTTTTTTTTTTCATGGATGACGAAGACATGATGATGATGGATTGCTGGTGATGACGATTATGCTGCTTCTGATTCTGATGCTGATGCTGATGATGGTGATGATGATGAATGATGCTGATTGAAACGTTGCTCTCAATCCGATATTATGATGATGATGATGATGATGATGATGATGATGAGGATGATGACGATGGATGATGATGATGATGACGATGATGATGATGATGATGATGATGATGATGATGATGATGATGATTGATGATGATGATGATGCTGATGAGATGCTGCTGATGATGATGATGATGATGTATGGTGGATGATGTGAGGATGATGATGAATGATATGATGAATGATGTTGATGATGATGATGATGATGATGATGGATGGATGATGATGATGATATGATGAGGAGGAGGAGGAGGAGGAGGCGGGGAGGAGGAAGGAGGAGGAGGAGGGGAGGAGGTGGAGGAGGAGGAGGAGGAGGAAGAGAAGGAGGAGGTCGAACAGAAATGCCAGAGAGGTCTTTGATGTCTCTCCCCTTCGGATGTCACTTCGGAGATTGTTGGCGTTTTCGTGCAGCGTCATCGGGGCCGTTCGGCCATCGTGGGGGCCTCTTGGAATGTCTTGGTTGCCTCGGGGGAGCGTCTTGAGGCTTCAGGGGGATCTCTTGGGAACCTCTTGGGGATCTCTTGGGCGCCACTCGGGGCCATCTTAGGGCAGTTTTGAAGGTTTGGGGCCATCATGGGCCATGTTGTAGGAGATCGATCAAATTAGGTTGCCTCCTCCAGGGGGCCGACATTGGCCCCGAGCCGATGGCGCATACTTGATTTCTGCCTTCTCGCCAGCGTCAATAATACCCTCTGACACCTCTTGCGGTGCCTCCTCGGTCCCCATTTCGCGTGAAGGAGGCAGAGCGATGACGAGGTCTGGGGGAAGACGGGGAGGTATGAACTGTAGTAGGAGGCGGAATGTCAGGAGAAGGACCAGGGACGACCGGGGGAGAGAAAGGAGGTTGAAGGGAGTGCAGAACACACCTCGGATAGTGTAGATATACGAGAGCGAACCCGACGGCTTCGGATGGGTTTTAGTAACAAGGAGGTGGCGAGTGGAGAGACCAGGCGACGGGGTACTTCGAGTACGGAACGTGAGCTGTGAATGAGAGGACCAACGAGTAGCAGGAATGAGGAACGAAGTATGAAATGCAGGGATGAGGGATGATAGGGAGAGCGTGCAGAATACAGTTTGTCGTGGGTGGTCCTAGGATACAGTTCCCACATTGAACCCAATGACTTCTGATAGGGTATCCCCCAGGCGAGGGCTACTGAATGAAGACGTCGCACTTCGGGTCTCGTAGGTGAGACATATCCGGCTGTTTTCCGATGCGAGAACTCTTGCTTCGAAGTGCGATAACCGCTTGCGTGCCCGCCCCTGCTGTTTAGCTTGTGCCACGCTGCATCTTCACGAGCCGCTTTCGGAGGCAATGTCAACGGATCCTGGTGCCCTCATTCTGTGGCATCGTCGCAGGGATCTTTATTTCCCGTGCCTCCTACCCAGCAAATAAATGAGCGAATACGGCAATCAAGTGCGGAGGAGCAGGAGCAAGCAGATGAGGAGGAGGAGGAATTAGAAGGAATGATGAGGCAGGCTGGAGGTGAAAACGAGTCCTCCTCATTCCCTTTGCCCTCCCTCTTCACGGCTCTGTCCTCTTCCTCCCCATTGCCTGTATCCTTGCGGAAGACAGCAAGCTCAATCTTGTTACTCGCCTTCATTTTTTGTACAGAGTCCCGATCTTAGTTCATTGGGCTCCCTTTGTGAACTTTTCTTCACAGCCCTCTCCCCCCCGCCCACTTCTTTTGACAATGCCATACTTCCGTGAAGTGCCCCCAGGCCAGACCTCTGCATTCGCTCTTTTTTCTTGAACTGAAGCCCTAGCCTACATCATGGGGGTCGCTTTGGTCGGTCTGTCCTAGGCGATCTGTACGTCTATGGTAAGAGTCCTGTACGAAATAAACGACAGTCGTAACATCCAGTGGCACGAACCACAGTAAGTACATGGCACGTAAGATGCTTGGTAATAATATGTCTGGAGGAGTGCACGTAACATGTAACATATACGGCGAACGATGCAAACCCCTTGTGGACCTTCAATCGAGGCCTCCACCCTCGAATCATGTTGTGTTTCTGAGCTCCCACGGTCTTCATCCGTGACTCGTCTCTGTCCTTCACAACCGACAACAGTTCCAACACTACTGAGTGATAGCGCCCAAGCAGCAAGCAAGCATGCGTGCGTTTCGCTCCTGAGTGCGGCAGGGTGAAATGGAGGCGTGTGGCAGAAGAGCCGAAGATGCGGCGCAGAGGGAGCCTGCCAATGGCGTAGCGTGGAATTGGTTGTTTCTTCTGCTTTGGTACTGCGGACTGGTTGTGGCGGTTGCGCCCATGTGCACTCGTGGCCATCGTCTCCGCGCGCGTCGCCGTTCGATCCAGCCAGCACCGAGCTGACCGCTGTTGGGCGGCATGGTGCGACTGGGGGAAGATGCCCCCGCGCTCGCACCAGAACCCCCTCATTCGCAGCAGCTGGTGGGAGGGAGCTTCTGGTCTACTAACATTGTCGTTCGCGCGGGTCAGCAGGAGCAGGGTGTCACGCCAGCGTGCCCGAGGTTTCCTTTTTCGAAGCCATCGGCCCCTTCAGCTCTCCGCTCGTGGGCGGAGTGCCCCGATGCCCTCCTGACCGATTCTTTTTTAGAAGCCATCGGCCCCTTCAGCCTTCCTCTCGCGGGCGGAGTGCCCCGATCCTCCCTCCTCTCCTTCCTGCCTCCTCGTTCGTCCTTCCTCCCTCCTGCCTCGTCCCTCCTTCTGCGCCCCTTCTTCCTCCCTCCTCCCTCCTCTGCCTCCTCCCCGCCTTCGTCGCCCGCCCTCTCGTCCCTCCTGACCGATTTCCCGTCCGTCGTCCCTTGTCCCTCGTCCCTCGGGTGTCTGTCCTCGTCCCTCGTCCCCGTCGCTCATCCACCCTTCTCTCTCTCCTGCGTCTTCCGCCGTCGGCTCCTCCTCCTTCTCTTTTCTCTCTTCTCCCCTCCTTGCGTTGCTCCTTCCCTGGCCTTCCTTCTCCTCTTCCCTTCTCTCCTTCGTCTTCCTCCTCCCCGGTCGCTCTTCCCTCGGCCCTCCTCCGTCCTGAATTCTACGCCATCGTCGTTATTTTAGTGTTCTTCCTGCCCTTCATCCTTTCTACGCCTTCCTCCACGTCTGCCTTTCCTCTACGCCTTCGTCGGTTTTTATCTTCCTCCTGCCTTTCCTCTACGCCTTCGTCGTTATTTCTTTCCTCTCATCCTCTGCACTTTTCTCCCAAACCGACTCTTAGAGGCGAGCTGTCGATTCGTGGAGGCGGGCCACCGATCCCGAGAGGCGAGCTAGCGACTCTTAGAGCAGAGCTGCCGATTCCGAGAGGCGAGCTGGTGGCGGCGTGTTTGCGGTGGAACATAAACATGATGTATGCTCTTCCCGCCTATCTCGTCGCTCGTCCCTCCTTTCCTATCCTTCCTCTTTCTTACCCCTGCTCTTTCTCTCTCCCTCTGCTCTCTCCCTCGTCGCTTGTCTCCCTTCCCTTTTCCTGCCTTCATTCCCTGCCCTCCCTTCGCTTTCTTTCTTATTTACCCTCCTCCTCCCCCTTATCTCTCCTCTACCTCCTCCCTCTCCTCCCCCTTGCATCTTCCCTCGTTTAGCTTCTCCCTCCTCTTTCACCTCTCATTCCCAGTCCCTGCTCCTTCGTCCTTCGTCTCTCAGTCCTACCGTCCCTCGGTCCATTCACTCCCCCTCCCTCTTTGCTCCGCCCTCTGCCCTCCGTCCTTCTTCTGTCGTTCCTCGTCCCTCGTCCCTCCCCTCGTCTCTCGCCCCTCCACCCAGATTTTAGTCCACCCTCCCGCCCATCTTGCTTAGGTCCTGTTGCGAGCACACGCTTTGAGGGCAGTGAGCGTATCGTTGTCAGTCATTTGTTCCGCTTTCACGATCCAACGCCAGTACGCGAATGCGGCCATCAGCTGAAACAATTCGCCGGGTCGGCCATCAGCGTGTCCAAGCAGCTTGAGTCGAGGTAGGCCCCTCCTTATCCATCCGCTGGGGAAGAATACCCGGGGAATGATTCCTACCTCCCTTCTTCCCCTCCCTCTCCCCCCTCATTCTCCTCGCGCTCTTCCGTGCGGCATGCTTGCGTGGGCCGCGGAGGAGTAGGAGATGAGGACCAGGATGACGAGGAGGAGCTGGACGAGGATGATAATGAGGAGGCGTGAGGTGGTGATGAGGAGAAGGAAGACGAATAGGGTTCAGACGTGGAGAGGGGGAGGAGGACCAGGATACTGAGGGGCAGGTGAAGGATGATGATGATGATGATGATGATGATGATGATGATGATGATGATGATGATGATGATGATGATGATGATGATGATGATGATGATGATGATGATGATGATGATGATGATGATGATGATGATGATGATGCTGATGATGATGATGATGATGATGATGAGGAAGTTGATAAGGAAGAGGACCAGATCCTCAGGCATTTCAGGGAGATGAGGAGGGGAGGAGGAGTAGCGCAAGGATGAACACAATAAACACAGGCAGTAAGAGGGCGCTGGGGAGCGTGTGAGCGATCCGTAAGAAGCCAGGCCCCATAGAGGGATGTTCGGTGAGAGGCGGGCATGAAGTCCACAGTCTTGCCCCTTCTTGTTCCCCTCCTCCCTAGCAGTAGGTCAGCACGAAGAAAAGGGACCACGAGGAACAGGTCCGACGTTTTTCTGCGTTGGCCCTTCTTTGGCCCCGGGGCCGTCAACAACCGATTTAGAATGAGGAGCAGGCATAAGGAGCAGTGGGGAGGCGATGAAGCATAGGGAGACGGGAAGGAAGAGGAGGGGCCAAATGAGGGGCAGGGAGGGAGGAGGATGAGCGGGAGAGATAGTGGTAAGGACGTCGGAGAGGAGGAGGGGTGGGGCAGGTGATCGAGAGACTTTCGAGCTGTTCCGACGAGGAGCTGCTGGTGGAGCTGCGGTCGCTGAGACGACAGCACTGGGAGAGCGCGGGGGCGACACGCTAAGCGTGGGGTACTTCGTCGCCCTCCTCCTCCTTCTCCTTCCACCTCCACCTCCACCTCCTCCTTCCGCCTCCTCCTCCTCCTCCTCCTCCTCTTCCTCCTCCCTCTCCGTCGCTCTACTCCCCTCCCTCAATTGCGCTCCGTCGCGACTCACTCTCGATGTGGCGCCTACTCTCGGGGGGAGGCTCGTGTACAGTGCCTGGTGATCCCTGCTTGACTTCGCGCGATGTCGATGTCTCCTCAGAGCGTGAGGTCCACCATGGACGGTGTTGTCAACTTTTGCTGCACAGTTCGGCTGCATTCATCTGATCGGTCACTTCAGGTCTTGTAGATCGCTTTGCTCGTTTCTTTGCATGCCTTGTGCTATTGTTGCGTCATTCGCCAACTCCGATGAGAAGCAGCTAGAGTATATTCGTGTGTGGTCGCCTGGCTACCACCATACTCCTGTTGCTGCCGCCTGCTTGTTTTGCTTACCGCTGTGCTTGCCCGTACGATCGACATAGGTTGGGGTGCTAGTAGTAGCGCATGTCTTGTCAACAGCACCGGGGTTGCGTTGGCAGAATGATGGGATGTGCTGGCTTGTTGAAGTCCAATGCTTAATCAAGATGTTTCCTTCGCAGTGCACTTTGTGTTATCTGTTTGCGGACGTGCAGGAACGGTGTCCGGCGGCGAGATGGCACCCTGTTCTAAATCGATTTGATGCCCTGCTTGCTGCGTACGCGGCGGGGCTGGAAGTGTGCATTTGGAGATGAGCGGGTTGCCATGATGTGAGTGCTTCATGCGCCAGCCATCAGACTTATGCTTCCATGTTCGGCTCTCACTTGGCGAACAACAGCCTGTCAACTTGTACTTGTAAGGGAGAATCGGCGCGTTCAGACGTGGAGAGACACGGCGAGAGAGTGACGCGAGCGGGTGCGGTTTTCTCTCTGTCTGTCTCTCTCTCTCTTTCTGCCTGTGTGTGCGTCTCTTTCTCTCTCTCATTCTGTGTCTCTCTCTACACATGTCTGTATGTTATGTATAGATGTTTTTTTTCTCTCATTATCTTCCTTTCAATTTTTACCCCCCTCTCTCTATCTCGTTTCTCTCGGTCTCCCCCCATCTTTCCGACTCCCTCTCTCCAAGCAGGGCTACAGGCACGATAGTGTCCAACGTGTGCCGGTTTTCGAATTTGGGAGGGTTTCGTTTGTGTTGTTTTTGGTTGTCTGTTTTGTTACGTTTGGTTTTGCGCGAAGCGGAAGTAGTTATCGGTGCTTATTTTCGGCTGCGCATGGCGCTCTTGTGATTTACAAGGCTGCCGGTCGTTTATTGCTGTCGTGCTGGGTGGCTCGGTTTGCGGTGACCTTTTCTCGTCTGCGCAGCCGTGTTTTTTTGGTTGTTTTTATCTGTTTGTTCGTTTGCCTGGTGTGTGTGTGTGTGTGGGTGTGTGTGTATGTTGTTTTGTAGTCTAATCGGGGCCACATTTGCCACCTGATGCAGCGTCCATCTTCATTTCGCGCGTGCGCTCAACAGGTGCAAACATTCAATGCTTTCAGGGATTTTCGTTGTCTAGCGCACAAGCCACTCGCGCCGCCTAAGCGTCATGTATGCAGTCTGCCGAGCAGTTTCGTTCCACGCGGACCTTCCAGGATGGCTCGTGCGCGATTTTTTTTAAGAAGACCAAGACCTCCTTGTCTACGCGATCAAACTATTAGTTTTATGGCGTCGCTATTTTCATACAGGTGGCAACCATTTGCAGACCGTCATGTTCTCTTGCGTTGATGGCCGTTTTGTACTTGATTGCGCGTGAACTTGGGCACGCCTGGTCAACGGTCGAATGCACTACGCTTTTGGCGAGTCTTTGGCTGCCTTGCTGCACATATCATATGTTCGTGCATTTTTCGGCTTACTTGGAAGGCCACATTCGTTACTAGGAACCGAAGGTGAACGCATGGGGAGATCGATGAGGCTGGGGCCATGTTTCATCGCTATGTCACACAGGGCAAGAGCAACCGCAACCACGCGGCCAGACGCCAGCAGTGGTACGTCACTGTGGCGGGTCCGCGTCCTTTATATGTTCTTCTGGCACCACCCTGCCAAAACTGATGAAACAGATACTGTATGTCAGCGCGTGGGCAACGAATAGTGAGCTTGTGGAATTTTCGGCGTTCTGCGGCAATGTACCCCGTGCCGGCGCAGCACTCCGATCGGCGACGCTTCGAACACCGCCCAGAAGGCCGTAACATGTGGTACCTCGGCTCCACATCGTCACTGGGCTCTCAAGGGTGGGCGAGGCCGCCAGGGCCAAGCAGGAGGAGGAGGAGGAGGAGGAGGAGGAGGAGGAGGAGGAGAGGAGGAGGAGGAGGAGGAGGAGAGGAGGAGGAGGAGGAGGAGGAGGAGGAGGAGGAGGAGGAGGAGGAGGAGGAGGAGGATTAGCGTAAACCTCAGATGCATGATAGATATTGTAGTGGCCTCCGGCCAGTACCGCCGATCCGGAGCGCTCTGGGGGGGGGGCCGAGCGGCGGGCTAGTCCTCGCGCGCTTGTTGCGATTCAGTCTGTGTAGCACGTGTCGCCTGCGTCGTCCGCGCCCCCTGCGGGGGGCGAGGGCGCGGTCCGAGCGCGGCCACGCCTCCGTCTCGCTTCGCCGACGCCACGGAGGACGTAAAGGGCGGGGCCAGCAATGCGAAGACCGCCCTTCTGCTTGCCTTGAGAGGCGGCGGGGGGCAGACAGGCAGACAAGCCACTTCCTGCGCTGCGCCAGTCCCGCGCCCTGGGGTTTGGTCGTGTGCGGCGGCAGCGCCAGGATGCGGCGAGCCAGCCCCCGCCGCCAGTGGCACCCCTTTCCAGCGCATCGCCAACCGCAGTGGATGAACCAGTGCGCAAAACCCCCAAGGCCTGGCGAACAGCGCAGCCCAGACGCACCTCAGAGTGGGCGCGGCCGAGGCTCAGCGGAGACCCCCCCCCCTTGGAGACGGCAGGCGGCACTGCGCCACGCGCCCCCTGCCTCGTTGTCCGCTCCCACTCGGACGGGGGTGGTGGAGTCTACAGTAGACCATGGCAGTCGTTGGCCTGGGCCTCTACCCTGCAACCACTGAGGCAACGCGAGGGAGGACTGGAGAGCGGCGGTCATCGCCTCAAGAAAGAATGCGGCCCCATGTTCACCGTTGGGTGGGGCGCCGTTTGCGATTGCGAGTCTGGGCCCGGCTCCGACAAGGACCGGCAGCGTTGCGACCCTGAATTCGGTGAAGGCTGCGTTATTGACTTCAGCGAGGCCAACTCCGATGTGCGCAGGCTCTGCTGGGAGAAGGGCAGGCACGTCGGCTGGGACCCTGAGTGGTGTCGCAGAAACTGGATAGGGGGAGGCAATCTTGTGATCTCGCAGTGGGCAGAGGGAAGGGTGCTTCTTCGCACGGGAAGGGGGGGTGGCCAGCGGACTCCTCGTGGCCTAGCAACGACCCTTCTCGCCAGCGCTGGCCCGCTTCCAGCGGCCGCCGCTGGTGGCCGCCAGCGGTATCACGGCCTCGTCCTGTGCTGGGCGTGGCAAGCCCGCCCTGGTAGTTGCCCCTTTTGCCGCCGCCCTCCCCTTTTTGTCTTCGTGCCTCCTCGCGTCGCGCGCCTACCCCGCGCTCGCCGAGCGCGGGCGCGGCCGCGGAGACGCTGCCTGCCCGGCCGCGCCCCCCGCGCCCTGGGTCCTCCGCGGGAGCGCGCCCGCCGTCGCCTCGTCCCGCGCAAATGAGTCCGCCTCCTGTGCCGAGCGGGTGAGGGTCCAGGCGCGATCCCACGGGCGCCTCGTATTATCAGCACTGTGTGTCTGGGCAGACGCCGTGGATTTGTCCAGACCCTCTGCCCCCCCCTCCCCCGCAGCAGGCCAGGCAGCGGCTGGGGGCCCTTCTCAGCGGCATCCTCCTCAGCAGCAACTGGAGCTTCAAGCTATCAAGCAGAGTTGCAGGTGCTGCTGGCGACTCCAGTCCCGCAGGGCGAATTCGCACGCCCTGCTGGCGGCAAACTGTGAACCCGCCGGGGGATAAACGAAGTTTCGCGTGGCGTCCCGCCGGTGGTTGCTCATAAGCTCGCTCGCACATCTGCCTTTGCCAGCGCTGGCCCTCTTGGGGGGGGGGGCGCGTCGCCGCAATCAGCCGTGTTGGAGCCTGTGCGCCACGCTCTTGTGATGCCACAGGTTTCGTGCCGCCGTGCACGGGAGCTCTCCTTGCCGGCTTGTGCCTGCTGCTGCGCTTGCGCCCCGGGAGGGGTCGACGGTTGCTGTTCTGTCGGCGCCGTGGGCCCCTCCTGCGCTGGGCCTCGACGCTCCAGCGGACGCAGCGCTGGTGCAGGCGAGGTGCGTGGGCAAGTGTACCGCGGTTGAGGAGCGCGACGAGGCGATCGGCGCGTGGCGCCAGCGCCTGCGCGACGCGGTCGGTGACAACGTTGACGGTGGAGTGTCCAGGCGGTCCTCTTTCATGGTGCGGTGCACCAGCCAGTCTGACCTCTATGGTTTGTTTCCTGCGAGGGGGTCCACGTGCTCGCAGATTGCCCTCGCGCGTGCTTCGACGTAGCAGCGCCCTTTGCAGTTGCATCGGGGAGCTTCGATCAACGGGGCTTGGAGATCACGTGGAAGGGGTCTCCCATGGTAGAGCTGGTGGTGCATTTAGTAAACGAGCGCCAGGGCAAGATCGTGGTCAGGGGCAAATGGGACGCATTTGAAACGTGCTTGGATCAGCTTTTAATGCTTTTCGGGCACGTGGCGAACAGCGAGTCCGCTGCGGCCCCAGTGCGGGCTCCTGCCCCGGGCGCCCAAGACAGGCCTGCCCAGTGGTCTGAGAGCGACTTACTCGGCAGGCGTTGAGAGTCGCGGCAATCGCTAAACCGCGCTCAGTCGTTTCGGCTGCTTCCCCGCTTGTCCCTCCTGCGCCCTCGCCCCTCTTCTCCCGCCTGGGTGGGTGTTTGGCACGGGCCGCGCTGCAGCTTTCTCGGCGCCGGCGGCGTCGGCAGTGGGATGGGGCGGGGGCCGTGGGGCGGCCGTCGCCATGCGTCCGGGTAGTGCGTGTGTATGTCGGTTGTCAGCGGCGTCTCCCTGAGAGGCGGCAGGGGGTGCGCGATGCGCTTGGAAAATGAAGCGCGTTTGATTGCCATCTGCCCACGTGTGTTGTCATCCGCTTGTCGTGGCGCAGGATCTGGAGAGGGGAGTTTCAGAGTGTGGGTGGCGTCCCGAGCTCGCTTGCTCCTGCGATTGTCCCGGTGGGTCCCATCCATTCCCTTTCCCTTCCTTCCCTTCGCTCCTGCTTCGGCTTCCCTGCCCCCTCTCCGGCTAGAAGTCCAGGGCGGATTTTCCTTTAGACCTGGAGGGGGGCCGGAGGCCCCGCCCCCCCGGTGCTCTTAGAGGAAATTCCTTGTGCGGGTCATGCGTGGCTATCAGAAGCGGAGGCCGGCGAATCCTGCCACCAGGGCTAATCCTGCCACCAGGGCCATGCGTGGCTAATCCCGCCACCCGCACCCCCAACCTCCGTCATGCTCCTCCCTGCCGTGGCGGGTGGGCCTTGGGGGCTGGCAGGGCCGCCGCCCTCGTTGCCGGCGCCCCGGGGAGGTCCTGCCGGAGCGTTTTTTGTCTGACCGCCTGTTTGTTACTGCGTTTGATGCCGCCCCTCCTCTGGTGTGGAGCACGCGACCGCCATCCCTGCAGCAGGGCCACGTGGCGCTCGCACGTGCCCGTCCGACATCGGCGGCTCCGCTTTCTCTCCATGTCTGTCGTTCTCTGCTTTCTCGTTGGCGCCGCGGCGATGACCTCTCCCGCCGCTTGTTGCCATCGAGCTCGCGCGCGCGCGGGCGGTCCAGGCCGATCGGTCCCCCCGCGTGGAGCGCCTTCCCCGCGAACCCCGCCTGCGCCGAAGGGGGTCGGGCCGGCGGGGAGTCGGCGACCCGATGGGGGCGGGCCCGCGGGCTGCTCGGCGGGAACAGGTCGATCAGGTTCTGGCGCCGCCGCGAGACAAAGCTACCCGTTGGGCGGCAGGGGGGGGGGCCGGCGACGTGAACGGACTGCCGCGCTTCAAGACGCAGTGGCCTTACTAGAACTAGCACCGCAACGCCCGCTTGAAGTCGCTCGGCAAGCGGGCCCTGAGACGTCCCTGTTGTTGGCGATCGCCGAGGGGCTCGAGCAATTGCTCCGCGCTGAGGCCCTCGCAACGCTGAGCGCGAATCCGGTGACTGGCTCGGCGGTCGCCTTCCCGTGCGTTATTTGGCGGCTTGCGCCCGTTACATTGCGGTGCAGGTGAGGATGCGCGTCGGCCGAGCCCATCCGCGAAATCCCGTCTTCGCGTGCCGATTCTCAGTCCGGGCCGCGCGGGCTTCCTGCAATTGTTCTTGGATTTGTCGTTCGAGTGTCGGCTTGAGGCTGTCGCGCACGCGCTGGTCGAGAGAGGGGTTGACGCGTGCATTTTTCCCGTCGCGCGTTCCCCAGCGGGCGCTTCTTTGCCGCCCCGCTTGTCCCTTTTACGGGAGGGTCCCGCTCGTCTGGTTGGGGCTCCGTCGGCCAGTTTCCGCGCCCCGAACTGGAGCGCATCCCAGAATCTCGAGCATTCGCGAATAGTGGTTTGAGCTCTGGGGGGCGGGCGCCCGCGTGCGTCTTTTGCGGGGCCGTTTCCCTGCCGCTCGCTTGCTTCTTCTAGGCCGCGACGCGAACCTCCACTTGTCGTGCCGCGTTTCCCATGCCGCGTGGCGCCGCTGCCCCCATTGTTGACGGATGGCCCTGGGTCGTGAGATCCAGGCGTGGCTCGATGGCACAGGGCTCTGCGCAGGCGACCCCCTCTCCCAGCGCGCGTGTCTGGCGCGACGATCGATTTGTTCTGGGGGCCCGGCGAAGCTTACCTCCCCGTGTCTGTCGTTGATGAGTTCGTTGGCCCATCGGGCCACAGGTTTGTCCAGGTGGATTTTCCTTTCTCTCTGGCCCTCTCGAGGTCTACGGGTTTTCGGCGGGTCTCCTGGACGTCCGGGGACGAGTGGGCGACCGCGCTCGAAGGCATCCTCGATTTGCTGAGCGTGCTGGCGGACGCTGTGGAGCACGCCGCCAGTGGCGCGCGGTTTCTTAGGCCGCCCTAGTTTGGGGCTGATGCCACCGATGCCACCCTAATGTCGCGGCTTGGGCGGGGGGCGCCGTCTGACGTCTCAGTCGGCCGCGCTGCCGGCGCCGCGCGGGTGGCCCGCGCGGGTGTTTGCGGGGGGCGCGCGCCTTGGCGCCCTCATTTAAGGCCTGCGTCTTTCCCGTCGCGCGAGGCGTGCAAGACCGCCGTTGAGTCTGCTGCGTGGCAGGGGCGGCGCGTGGCGGTCCATTGATATTTTCCCGTAGAGACGCGAGCGCGGGCGCGGCAGAGCGCTGCCTCGCGGGTGTTTCTGAATCTCCCGCCCGCTTGGACATGCAGATCGTGGGCGAGACTTCTGGGGTGGCTCTCTCGACGCTGGAGATGCTCGACGCCGTTCGTAGGGATCTGTGCTTGCGCGCCGCAAACGACTTCCCGCGGGGCCCAGCCGAGCGCGCGCGCGCGTTGAGCGAGGTTGCGGCCGTCCGTCTCACAGGCGCGAGCTCTGGCTCGGCGTGGCAGGAACAGCCGGGCTCTGAGGCGGAAGTCGAGGCGGCCACAGCGCTCTTCCAGCCAGGGAAGCGATCCGCGCGCATGTGCAACGCGGCGGTGCGCGCCATGGTGGAGGAGGGCTTGTGTCTGGCCCAGGCCCTGTTGAACCTGGCGCGTGCCCTCTGCGTTGCCCCGCGTCTCTGGTCGTTGAGGCAGTCTTCCCCGATCCGCAAATCGGGCCTCGTTGTAGTGCGTCGGCCTTCTGCCCTGCGACCAGTCTCGTTTGCCAGCGAAATGGCGTCTGTTCAACACGCGGCCTGGCTGGTGCGCAATTCGCGTCGCATAGAGGCCTCATTGCGGTACAGCTCAGCAAAGGGCGTGGGAGACGCTGTGTCTTTGGTCATTGCGCTTGTCATGGACGCCCAACTCAGAGCAGCGCAGAGTCTCCCCACCTAGTGGGCGATCGCGGACGAGGAATGGGCGTCCGACGTAACTTCCATGGACGGGATGCTCCTGGGCGTCTTCGCAGCCTGTGTTCGGGGGGCCGGCTGGCTGATGATTGATGAGGTCTTTGCGCAAGATCACTAGGTAGTAGGGCTCCGCGATCTACTCGGGCCGTTTTTCGTGCTAGGTTGTGGCGCTGCGCAGGGGCGCCGCTTCTCTGTCCACGCCTCCAATGCCCAGCTGCGCGCTTTCCCAGTGGAGATCGAGCAGGCCATGCTCGGTGGATGCGCTTCGGGCGCCCCTCTTCTGGCCCGAAGGGCTCTGCGTGATGCCGCTGGCGCGGCGCCTGTATCACTAGATGCTGCGTTGCTTTCTCGGGCTTTCTCTGTGCGCGGAGCCCCGGTGTCCCAGGCGGCCTCTGTCGCAGCGCGCGACAGCGCCCCCTGGCCACGGGCCGAGGCCTCCCTTTCCCACGCGCTGCGTTCGTTGCAGGCGTTCCCTGACGGAGTTGCGCTGGTGAAGGCCACTGTCCGCGTTATCTCCCTCTTGTTCAGTTCGTCGACGATCTCGCGACACCTTGCCCGTCGGCGAGGGACGTTCGCGCAGTGTTGTCCGAAGAGGCGTCCTCAGCTTGCGCGCGGTGCGCCAGGATGGTAAAGCGCATCTCATTCATGGGCTTGGGAAAACTTGCGTTCTTTCAATCTTGGGTGCGCCGGCCCCGTCGCGCGCTGGTTGCCGCGTCGTGGGCGTGAAGCGTCTGCTAGGCATCCTGGTAGACGGGGGACTTACCTTTGCACCTCTTCTTCGTGAGTTCGTGGCGATAGGAAATGGTTGTTTTGGCAGATTGCTACATGCTGCGCAAAGCGGGGGTTCTCCATCCTGTCGCAGCCACCCAGACCCCCTCGCGCGTGGAGTCCGCGGTGCTGTGCGCAGCTCCGCTTTTAGCGAGTGCGCCAGGAGTGGAAGCCGCTTTCAACAAGCTCCAGGTGAACTGGGGTCGACGTCCGCTGGGCTGCCAGAGGGGCCCTCCCATCAATCATGCCATTGTAGTCGCGCAGTGCGGCATTTTTCATATATGTCGGCGGTGCCCGGTGCGGAGCGAAAGCCCCCCCCCCGGGATTGCTAGTCCTGGGTCTTTCGTGCTGGCCGCGCCGCCGGCGCGCCCGGTACGAAAGCCCCCGGGATGCACGAAAGTCCCCGGGGGGGGGCTCCACGCACCGCCGGTGCGCCCGGAACGAAAGCCCCCAGGATGCGCGCGGGGGCTCGCTTTCGAACGCCTGCGGCGCCTCAGAACGCTGGGGATTTGTCTCTCCCTCCTCCTCCTCCTCTTCCTCCTCCTCCTCCTCCTCCTCCTCCTCCTCCTCCTCCTCCTCCTCCCTCCTCCTCCTCCTCCTCCTCCTCCTCCTCCTCCTCCTCCTCCTCCTCCTCCCTCCTCCTCTCCTCCTCCTCCTCCTCCTCCTCCTCCTCCTCCTCCTCCTCCTCCTCCTCCTCCTCCTCCTCCTCCTCCTCCTCCTCCTCCTCCTCCTCCTCCTCCTCCTCCTCCTCCTCCTCCTCTTCCCCTTCTCCACTCGCCTCTCCCGCCTCCACCCCCGGGGCGCGCCCTCGAGCGCGTCCAAGCGCTGGGGGTTCGTCTCTCTCTCCTCTCTCTCTCTCTCTCTCTCTCTCTTCTTCTCTCTCTCTCTCTCTCTCTCCTCTCTCTCTCTCCCTCTCCTCCTCCTCCTCCTTCTCCTCCTCCCTCCTCCTCCTGCTCCTCCTCCTCCCCCCCTCCTCCTCCCCTCCTCCTCCTCCTCCTCCTCCTCCCTCCTCTCCTCCTCCTCCTCCTCCTCCTCCTCCTCCTCCTCCTCCTCCTCCTCCTCCCCATCCTCCTCCTCCTCCTTGTCCTTCTCCTCCTCCTCCTCCTTCTTCGTTTCTTCTCCTCCTCCTCCTCCTCTTCCTCCCTCCTCTTCCTCCTCCTCCTCCTGCTCCTCTTCCTCCTCCTCCTCCTCCTCCTCCTCCTCCTCCTCCTCCTCCTCCTCCTCCCTCTCATCCCCGTCCTCCTCCTCCTCCACCTCCTCCTCCGTTTCCTCCTCCTCCACCTTCTGCGGCCTCCCCAGTAGGGCGCGGAAGCTCCCGGGCACTTTTTACGTCGCCTGCGGGCGAGCATCCGAGACACGGAAGCCAAGGAGTGCAGTTCGACACTGGGTCCGCGAGTTAAGCCTGCCAGCCGCACCGTGGTGAATTAATTCTCAATGATGGACGGGGAATGGAAGGAGCTGCACGCAGTCGGCGCTGCCCACGCAGCCGCATTGCCGCGCTCAGCCACCCGCTGCGTGCGCGGGTCGACAGCAGGGCATCACTGGTCAGAGGCCGAACAAGCGCCCAGCCCACGAGCGGGGCCGCCAGGTTTCGGGCATGGCGACGCCATCGCCCCTCCCCCGACAGATTTATTGGCAAGCCATCCAACCCGCCAACCGACCAACCAGCCAGGCAGCCAGCAACAAAAACGGCAGCATACGGCGAAGCCCTGGGTATCTTCGCCGCGTTCGCCTTAGTCTTGTCTGCCCTAAGGGCTTTCCACATCCTAGTGCTGCCATGCAGCGGGCGCCTAGTCTGGGAGGGGAACACGGCCTTCTCGTCGCAGAGCTTCTGAAGCGCTCTCCGCGCACCCGCTGCCTGAAAGCCTTGCTGCTTCAACAGGTTGATGACTTTCGTCCTCCCGCCGCTGTTCGGGCCTGTCATGCTGGCCATAGTCCGCAGCACCGTGCCGCGAGGCGGCTCGGCCGCCTGCTTGCCCTTCAGGCGGCGCCTCTTCGCCGCGGGCGTGCTTCCTGATGGCGGGGGCCGTTTGCGCGACTGGGCTGCCCCCGACGATGGGCCGGAGATGTCGAGGCCGAGGGCCGTGTCCACCGGAGGGGCGGAGCGGAAGAGGTCGAAGTGGTTCCCGTTCATGTACCGCAGGTGCACGCTGGTGGCGCCATCTAGCAGAGCGCTCCCGGCCGGGCGCGAGACCCGCAGCCCGCGCGCGCCCTGCTCGTAGCACGCGATGGATACCGGGTAGAGCTTGTCCATCGCGCGCATGGCCACCCCGCTCCCGAAGCACCGCGGGGTCCGGATGAACTGCGGAATCTCTGGCTCGGCGTCATCCGCCTCTATGTGCGGGTCGTCCTCGAGTTCGGCCCGCAGGACGTCCTCGACAGACACATCGTCCAGACAGTCTTCCCTGTGGTTGTCGATCCACGCGGCCACCTCCTTCCTGCGCGCCTGCCCCATGGCGGACAGCCGCTGGTCGCTGGGCACCCTCCCCTTGATGCCTTTCGCGCCGTAGGCGACGGCGCTGAACAGGCAGTGCGAATCTTGATCACCTTTGGCAGCCTCGCGGTGGACTGCGGCCGCGGCTTTGCGGGGTCACCCTGGGGGCCGCTGATATCCACGATGGCCATGCGAGCGCTGTCCCTATGGATTGTCCTCGGCGCGCCATCAGCCTGGCCAGCGTCGCCGCCTCTGCGCCTGACCTCGAGCAGCTGCCCCGCGACGCCCACGATCTCGAACGAGCCGTCCTCGTACTTGTGGCGGATGTCCTTCGCGCCGACCTATAGGACACCGGACACTGGACACTGCGCCCCCACGTCGCGAGAGACGGCCCTGCGAGGGGCGGGGCGAAGGCGCCACGGCGCCGACAAGTATGTATAAAACAAAACGTATGCAATGGGCCATCGTTCATCCCACTTTGTGGGATAAATGATATGTAGACGCGTTTATCGCACTTTGTGGGATAAATGATCTGTAGACGGGTACGGACGAATGGCCAGAGGGGTGGAGGCGTGACTTAATTTTCTTCGGATCCACACAGGGTCGCCCGTGTAGAACATCATGCCCTTGTTGGATGCGTTCCGGGACCACTGCAGCCGGTTGCCAATGTCTATCCGCAGTTGCCTACACGAGATGGCGCCCCTGAGTGTGCCGACTTGAGAAGCGTGGTCGTCAATCAGCTCTCGCGGCACCCCGTCCACCTCCATCTGCTCGACCATCTCGGTGTGTGCAGCCAGGAAAGAATCGCGATCGATCTCTGCGCCCGCGGCCTCTTGCGCCTGCATGTGCTGCCGGACCGCCTGGTGAGTGAGCGTGCTGCGGCGGGGGAGAAGCAGCCGATGCAGGACTTCTGGGGGGCACGGGTGCCTGCCCCTGCAAGCGTTGTTCAGCGCTGTAGTCACTGATTGCAGTTTCGCCCGGCTGCTGGCCAATCGCCCCAGCGCCGCGCTCATCCGCTCTGTGAGGCCGTTGGAGGCGGGGTGCCCCGGCGGGATGAACACAGGGGCCGTGCCGAACGCGTTTTCCACCATTGCATTGATTACGGATTGGAACTGCCCTCCGTTGTCGCTCCACTGCGCAGTCGGGGCGTGGTTAACCGCGGACATGACCCAGTCCATCAAGAACGACTGCACCCCGGACAGGCTTGCGGCATCTGTCTCCGCAGGTGCTGCGTCGAAGTCCTTGGTCCACATTTTGCCTCTCGCGAAATCCACGAGCGCCAATAATGTCCAAGCGGCCCCGTCGTCCGTGGCCGGCATGGCCTGACATGGAACTGAAATCCAACATCTTCTTGCCCCTTTTTCTGCTTGTGCTCCTCCTCGCCCCCCCCTCCTCCCCATCACCCCCCCCCTCCCTCGTGCTCGTACTGTCCCCCCCCGATCCTCTGCCTCCTCGTCCTCCTTCCCGCCCTCCCGCTCCTCTTCCTTATCTTCATCCCTGTCGTCCCCCGCGCCACCCTCCCTTTCCTCTTCCTTCTCCCCCTCCCCCTCCTCCTCCCCCTCCTCCTCCTCCTCCTCCTCCCCCTCCGTTCCCTCTCCTCCTCCCCCTCCTCGTCCTCCTCCTCCTCCATCGTCGTCGTCGTCCTCCTCCTCCTCCTCATGCTTCTCTTCTTCCTCGCCCTCCTCATCCCCTTCCACTGCTCGTCGTGCCCCCCCTCCCTCCACACCTTCTCCCTCCTCTTCCTCCTCCCCCTCCTCCTCCTCCTCCTCCTCCTCCTCCTCCTCCTTCACCGCAATTGCTCAATATAAGTACTACTCTCCTCCGTCCCCTGATGACGGGTTGGGAGTGTTCGCCCCTCCCCGCCCCCTCCCCCCGCGTACTGTTTTTTACGCGCAGGATTTCCTGGAATTGGGTTGCCGCCTGCAGTTTTTATTTCAAAATGCTGCTCTCGCTGAGGCGCCGGCTTCATTTTCGGGCCCCGCTTGTTCCGAATCGTGCTTTCATTTCTGCGCTTCCGCTCGTTCCGAATCGTACTCCCGCTGCAGCGCTGGCGTCATGTCCCGCGCCATGCCATGGCATGGACAGCAAAGCTAGGTTGCGTTCCGCTGCGCGATGCCATTGCCTTCAGCTGAAGCTATGACATGCAGTGCTTAAGTGCCACGTCGTGCTATGCCATGCTACGCTTTGATATTCAACGCCATGCTACGCAATGTTATGTTCGGGGCCGCTGTGCGATGTCATGTTTTGAGTTGCGAAGCTTTGTGATGCAATTCTTCACTACGCCACGCCACGCCACGCTGTGACATACTACGCTTCGCGGTGCTCTTCTACTCCATGCCATGCCGTGCCCTACAATGCATCGCGTACCCTTTCGGGATCACTGTCCTGCTCGACACCCGACTGTGCGAGTAGAGAGGGGTCCATGCCATGCTAAGGGATGGAAGGGGGGGGGGGGGGGTACGATGTCAGATATGACGCGAGCGCACCTAGCTTGTCCTCCCCCCTCGCCCTCGCCCTCCTCCTTTAGCTGCAAGCGCGAGACCTTCAGGTCCATCCCGGCAACGTTCAACGCCTCCAGCTTACCGGGGAGATGTCGGAGCGGGGCATCAGCGACGCAGGCGCTGCGAGAGGTGCTTCGCCGGCGCGCGACGCACCGGGCAACATAGAATGCGGCGTCCAAGTCAAGGTACGTCCAGCCCCCCATAGCATCGACGAGGGCACGACGCAGTCCGTCGGCACCTCCGCTGTGCTGCAGGTCCTCCTCGTGCGCTTTCTTGAGGAGAGCGAACTTCTCGTCCACCCCGAGGCCCCAAGCCGGCTCGATGCTTTTCGCGGGAGCACGGCCGTGCAACATCCGAGCGGCGTTGTTGGTCTGCAGGTCCGCGGACGGCAAAGTGGTTGCCGAAGTAAGGATGAATCGTAGCGCCTCCGCGCGAGAATCAAAGACGTCCTCGTCCACTTTGTCAGCGGGCTCTCGGGGTGCGGATGGCTGCGCGGCGCAACCCTTGCAGGTGCGCGATTCGTCGCCCTTCGACAGCCACTGAGGCCTGGTGAAGGACTGCTTCCCCAGCTCGGCGTAGCAGGAAGAGCGCGGCTTGAGCGCCCTCTTGCGACCGCCTCTCGCGACGCCCTTTATCGGACGAGCCTTCTCCGCGCGCTCGGTGCATTTCTTGTGCTTGTACTTGAGTTGGGTCTTGGAGAAATGCTCCTTCGTCTTGCAGATCTCGCAGTCCATGCGCCTGAACATGCCTGGGGCGCACGCTTGCGCCGCGTCATCAAGCTCGGCGGCCTCGGCCGCAGGCCCGCCGCGCGCCGCGGCATCTCCCGCGGGCCGCTGGGGCCGAAAGCCGTCGCGCGGAGAGCTGGCCTTCCTCGGCGGGGATGGGGGCGAGTCGATTTCGCCCAGGTCGGCCGGGGCGAGAGACGCCGTCGCCCAGAAGCGTGGCGGGTCGGCCGCGGGCGCGGAGGCTGCAAGCTCCAGCGGCGTGGCGGGTGCGGAGTCGGCCATGCCCCGCCCGCGCCCCGAGCGCCCTGGCCGGTTGGGGGCAGCTGCTGCCCGCTCGAGGCCCGAGCGCCGCAGTGGCTCGGGGGCGGGGGCTGCGAGCGGCGGCAGCGCCACTGGTGCGGGGGCAGCTGCCCGCGGGGCATGGCCTGAACCTGCGAGCAGGCCAGTCGCGAGCGCAGGGGCGGCCGCCAGCGGCGGCGCTGGCGGCGCAAGCGGCGCGGGGGCACGCGGCGCTGGCGCGTCGCTGGAGCGCGAGGGGGGCACGGCAGCCTGCGCGGGGGCTGCCGTGGGCGGCGAGCGCGCAACGTTGGCGCGCGGCTGGGGCCCGGCCGCTGGCCGAGGCGCGGCCGCGGGCCAAGGCGCGGCCGCGGCCGCGGGGGTCCGCGGCGGCGGCGGCGTTGCCTGCGCGGCGCGCGCCCCACCGAGCACCCTGTCCCTGGATTTCTTGGCGGCGGTCTCCTTGTGAGACTCCCATGCGGTGGTTTTGCGCCAAGGGGCGGCGGGCGTGCATTCTTGCAGGGCTGCGCGCGGCGACCTCTCCCAGAGATCGCAGCAAGCGTTCCAGTCCATGCTGCTGGCGTCGCTCGCCAAGGATGACGCCCTGTACTGGGCAGGCGCGCGGGGCATCTGCGCGGGCACCGCTCCTGCCCCGTCGACGGCCAGACGCGGCGTCAGCTTGGCAGTCGATCCCCGTCCGTCGATCCTCCATGAAACCTCAACCTCGATCCTCGCTCTTCGATCGATCCTCGGTCGTCCCTGGAACCTCGATTCTCGATCCACCATCGAGCTGGATTCGCATTGAAGTTGTGGTCGGAAGCTGTCCCAGGAATGTGTTTTGAGGCCTGACAGAGATATGATCCAGGGTGGCGGGTTCGTACGTCCCCCAGCAGGGACTGGCCCCAGGGTTCCTACGTCACCCCCCCAGATGGGATGGGGGGGGGAGCCGCGCTGGGCGTCCAGGCGAAGTCCCGAGGTCGTCGTCGTCGTGGTCGTGGTCGTGGTCGTGGTCGTCTTGGTCGTCGTCGTCGTGGTCGTGGTCGTGGTCGTGGTCGTTGTCGTGGTCGTGGTCGTCGTCGTGGTCGTCGTCGTCGACGTCGCCGTCGCCGTCGTCCGTCGTCTTGGTCGTCGTCGTCGTCGACGCCGTCGTCCTCGCACAGACATGCAGACACACATAGATAGGCAAACTAGCGCACAAGCTATGAAGTAGGCAAGCAAGGCACATAGACAGACAAACAGACAGAAAACGCGACGCGTTCTGCCGGCCAGCCGGCCGTCCCAGAGCGGGGTCGACATAGAAGACGACAGCGAAGACGACGAGGACGTCGACGACAGGGGAGAAAACCACGACGACGACAAGGACACACAAAAATGCCACAAACGGTTACGTGCGACAGGGAAGCCTGGCTGCTGCTGCTGCTGCTCCTCCTCCTCCTCCCCTTTCCCCCTCCTCCTCATATTCCTCCTCTTCCTCCTGGTCCACTCTTCCTCCGCTGCTCTCCTCCCTCCCTCCCCTCCGAATACCAATTGCCTCCTCGCCTCCCTTCTTGCTCCCCTCGTTTTTTTTCTTCTTCCTTTTGTACTCTGCAGGGCGCCGCGCGGCCTCAACCGCAGCGCGAAGCCAAATAACGGAAGCCATACCCGGGAAACACAACAGCACCACAATCGTTGCGCGCACCGCTGTGCACCGAACGCTACTTGACCAATGATGGCAATATGAAGAATCACAAAAACAACAAAATTATGCGAACGGAGTTCCCCACATAAAGAGATTAACGGTTTCGTGGGACCCATTTTCTTGATGCCCTCCTCGCTTTGGCGGGGCCCCGCTGGAAGGGGGGAGGGCTACGAAACCTGGCGAAGAGTAATGCTTTCCGCGACCCTCCTCGTTCAAGCGCGGCCTCTCTGGGAGTGAGTGGAGGGGCACGAAACCGTGTAAAGAGTATGGTTTTCCGGTTTTCCACGATGTAAATAGTATGGTTTTCCGATACCCTCCTCGCTCAGGCTGGGCCTCCCTGGAGGGGTGGGAGGGACACGAAACCATGTAAATAATATGGTTTTCGATACCCTCCTCGCTCAGGCGGGCCTCCCTGGAGGGGTGGGAGGGGCACGAAACCATGTAAATAGTATGGTTTTCCGATACCCTCCTCGCTCAGGCGGGGCCTCCCTGGAGGGGTGGGAGGGGCACGAAACCATGTAAATAGTATGGTATTCCGATACCCTCCTCGCTCAGGCGGGGCCTCCCTGGAGGGGTGGGAGGGGCACGAAACCATGTAAATAGTATGGTATTCCGATACCCTCCTCGCTCAGGCGGGGCCTCCCTGGAGGGGTGGGAGGGGCACGAAACCATGTAAATAGTATGGTATTCCGATACCCTCCTCGCTCAGGCGGGGCCTCCCTGGAGGGGTGGGAGGGGCACGAAACCATGTAAATAGTATGGTATTCCGATACCCTCCTCGCTCAGGCGGGGCCTCCCTGGAGGGGTGGGAGGGGCACGAAACCATGTAAATAGTATGGTATTCCGATACCCT
Organism: Prorocentrum cordatum; assembly: GCA_963575745.1. Classification (NCBI taxonomy): domain Eukaryota; class Dinophyceae; order Prorocentrales; family Prorocentraceae; genus Prorocentrum; species Prorocentrum cordatum. The sequence goes on from CAUYUJ010002039.1 coordinate 72,994, forward strand.
CCTCGCTCAGGCGGGGCCTCCCTGGAGGGGTGGGAGGGGCACGAAACCATGTAAATAGTATGGTTTCCGATACCCTCCTCGTAGGTATGGTATGGTATGGTATGGTATGGTATGGTATGGTAGGAACTATGGTATGGTATGGTGTGTGTGGTAGGAATAATATTGTGCTGTATGGAAGATGGAGCGGGAGGTGGGTGGGAAAGAGAGGGTGTTCTGGGAAAACAAGAACCCCACTCAGGATGTGGGGAAATACCAAACAAAAACAAATTGGCGCCTCCGCCTCCTCCGCTTCATCGTCGTCGTCGTCCTCCTCCTCCTCCTCCTCCTCCTCCTCCTCCTCCTCTTCCTCCTCCTCCTCCTCCTCCTCCTCCTCCTCCTCCTCCTCCTCCTCCCCCTCGTCCTCGTAGGGCAGCGCCCCCCTCGGGATTGCCGCGCCGCGCCCAGCCTGTCGCGGAGTCCTGTGGAATACTCTAAGGTATTCCGTGTGCCCCTTCCACAGACGGCGCCAGCACAGAGGGCAAGGCCAACGTTGTGCCTAGAAACAACCAAGCCTCCCGCAAAACCCAGTGCAAACGCAGCACAGCAGCCTCCCGCAGAACTGCGGTACGTGAGCCGAACACCACAAACACTCCCCGTAGGGCAGCCTCCCTGGGGGATGTCGTGGCACGCGCAGCCCAGCGCAGAGTACTCCGGAGTACTCTGGGGCACTCCGCCGGGCCCCATGCAAGCGGCGCTTGCGAAGAGACCAGGGCCAAGGTTGTGCCTAGAAACAACGGATCCCTTCGCACAACTGCAAGGCTTCTGCGGTACCTGCCACGCGAGCCATGAAACGCGCCCCGTAGAGCAGCCCCCTTCAGGGCAGCCGCACCACGCGCAGCCAAACACAGAGTACTCTGGAGTACTCTGGGGCACCGTGCTGGGCTTCACGCAAGCGGTGCATGCTGGGGTGGGCTCGGCTGCATGCGTGCAGCCGAGCCCCCCCCCCTTCAAAACTTGTTGTAAACTTTGACCAACTTATCGTTACGCGCGCACGGAAAGCGCACAAGCCTACCTGGGCCACCTGCTGGTACACTTTGCCTACCAGTGGCGGCGTGGCTGGATTAATCCAGCCCCCCAGGATTAATCTAGGGCCCTGCAAAAGGCAACCAGAGCAGCCAGCGGGTACGCCTGGCCAGCCACAAACGCCAGACAGGACGAAGTGCGCACACGGGCGGGCCGCTGGCGGGTCGCAGGGCGCGCTGCGGGAACGGTCGCGCGTAGGCCGCCCGGCGGGCCGCCCGCGCGTCGCGAGGCGGCCCGCCGCGCGACGCCAGCGGACCCCCCCCCTCATCCCCACAGCAGGGCCCACCCACTCCCACAGGGGGGGACCCCCATCCCCACAGCAGGACCCACCCACTCCACAGGGGGGGGGTACAAAACAAATTGGCGCCTCCTCCTCCTCCGCTTCATCGTCGTCGTCGTCGTCGTCGTCGTCGTCGTCGTCGTCCTCCTCCTCCTCCTCCCTCCTCCTCCTCCTCCTCTTCCTCCTCCTCCTCCTCCTCCTCCTCCTCCTCCTCCTCCCCCTCGTCCTCGTAGGGCAGCGCCCCCCTCAGGGTAGCCGCGCCACGCCCAGCCTGGCGCGGAGTCCTGTGGAATGCTCTAAGGTCTTCCGTGTGCCCCTTCCACAGACGGCGCCAGCACAGAGGGCAAGGCCAAGGTTGTGCCTAGAAACAACCAAGCCTCCCGCAAAACCTAGTGCAAACGCAGCACAGCAGCCTCCCGCAGAGCTGCGGTACGTGAGCCGAACACCACAAACACTCCCCGTAGGGCAGCCTCCCTGGGGGATGTCGTGGCACGCGCAGCCCAGCGGAGTACTCTGGGGCACTCCGCCGGGCCCCATGCAAGCGGCGCTTGCGAAGAGACCAGGGCCAAGGTTGTGCCTAGAAACAACGGATCCCTTCGCACAACTGCAAGGCTTCTGCGGTGCCTGCCACGCGAGCCATGAAACGCGCCCCGTAGAGCAGCCCCCTTCAGGGCAGCCGCACCACGCGCAGCCAAGCACAGAGTACTCTGGAATACTCTGGGGCACCGCGCCGGGCTTCACGCAAGCGGTGCATGCTGGGGTGGGCTCGGCTGCATGCGTGCAGCCGAGCCCCCCCCCCTCAAACCTGGTTGTAAACATTGACAAACTTATCGTTACGCGCGCACGGAAAGCGCACAAGCCTACCTGGGCCACCTGCTGGTACACTTTGCCTACCAGTGGCGGCGTGGCTGGATCAATCCAGCCCCCCAGGATTAATCTAGGGCCCTGCAAGAGGCAACCAGAGCAGCCAGCGGGTACGCCTGGCCAGCCACAAACGCCAGACAGGACGAAGTGCGCACACGGGCGGGCCGCTGGCGGGTCGCAGGGCGCGCTGCGGGAACGGTCGCGCGTAGGCCGCCCGGCGGGTCGCCCGCGCGTCGCGAGGCGGCCCGCCGCGCGACGCCAGCGGACCCCCCTCATCCCCACTGCAGGACCCACCCACTCCCACAGGGGGGGGCCCCCATTCCCACAGCAGGACCCACCCACTCCCACAGGGGGGGGGGGGAGGGCGTCTGCACCCGGTGCGGCCGGTACGAAAGCCCCCGGGAAGGGGGAGGTGGGGTGGTTCCAGGTTGCCGGCTGCACCCGGTGCGGCCGGTACGAAACCCCCTGGGAGGGGGGGGGGTCGTGCCACCCGGCACCGCCGACATATATATATATATGTATATATATATATATGTATATATATATGTGTATATATATATATATATCTATATCTATATCTATATCTATATCTATGTATATATATATATATATATATATATATATATATATATATATATGTACACATCTATCTATATGGGGGCGCGCCTGCAGGTGCTTCCCTGCGATTACCTAGCGGCCGTAGTCCTCCGCGAGGCGAAGGATATGGGCGCCCCAACCTGGGAGACTGCGGCGCCGCGGCTTTGGGCCGCCTGCCCTCGCCGCCTGCTGGCCTGCTGTGTCGCGCTATGTTTCCGTCTGAGAGGATCTGGGCTGCGCGGCGGATCGGGCCGCCTGAGAGGAGGTGCTGCGGAATTGTTGGCTGGGTTGCGTGCGCCCTGCCCTGCTCCAGTATGACCCAGCAATTTTTGTCGCAGCCGCTTCTCGCAAGTGTGTGGCCTTTAACCGGTCTTTCTGCGACCTGTTCCTGGGGCCCTCCCTCCCTGGCCTTGCCGTCCTCGCGTGGGAATCTGGGCCAAAACAGTGGAAACACTTACAATTTTGGGCTGTGGCGCGTATGGCTGGCGCGCGGCTTCTCTCTCTCTCTCTCTGTTGGAAGGTGATGATAACCCAAACACCGTTCAAAAATGCAGGGCTGGTGGGCTTCGAAATGCGTCCTTGCGCCGCGCTCTGGCGGCAAGCCCAGCGCTTGCGGCGCAGCGGCAAGCGATCTTCCCTGTCGGGGTCGATCACAAGCCTCGCCCTGTTGGGATTGAAGCCAGCGAGCGCGTGAAGCGTGTCTCGTTCGTGGGCCGGGCCATCGTGCGGGCTGCGCCCCGCCGCTCCCCTTCTCCCCGCTCTTCCTCCTCGTCTCCTTCCAGTGTGAGCTGACGGGCCGCGTGCGCGTCTCAGCGCATTTGTACGCCTGCCTGCTGCGTTTTTTCCTTTAGACCAGAAGGGGGGCTGGCGCTCCCGCCCCCCAAGTGGTCTAAATAAATTTGGTGGTTTCTGGCAGGCGTCCGCTGAGCCGTGCTTCCATGCGGGAGGGGGGGCGCCCTTTCACGGGCGCCGCTGTTGCCGTCGTGTCGCGGGGCTTGAAGGTGAGCGGGTTTCACCTCCGCGGCGTCGTCCTGCATCCGCTCGCTGTGGGAAGGGGCCGAGCATCGCCATCTGAAACCTGCCAGGTGAGGATGGGGCGTGAAGGACCGCCCCTCCACGTCGTCGGCAGGAAGGTTCAGGGCGGCGCACCCATGCCGCGGGCAGCGGCGCTGAGCCGCAACGGCCGGGGTCGGGCGCTGGCGTAGACCGCGCTGGCGCGCGGGCCCGAGACCGCTGCAGGAACGTGAAATGAAAATTGGAAATGCGTGCAGGGGGACGTTCGATGTGGCCTAGTTTTTTTCTGGCGGGGCCTTCATGGATACAGCAGGCCCCTCGACGCATTCTCGTGTATGGAGCGGTCCTGCTCACAGCAGCCTCGTGATGAGAAAGGGTTGGGATCTTCGTTAGGCAAATCTCTCTTTTTTTGGTCGATGCTCGCGTTGTCTCCAAGTCTCGGGGGCGGCGTCCACCGCCCTGGGGGCGTCAGGGGGGACGGTTCTCTCTTAGAGGTTCCTATGCCTTGTGCCCCCCAATCTCGGACTCGACTTATTTATGTAGTTATTGCTGTTCGCTCTCGTCCTACTGCTTCCTACTATTCTTTGCTCTCTCCCCCTCCCGCCCCCTTCCGTCGCATCGGCGACCAAGGCACTAGGTGCTCGCTCACCTGGTGCGGCAGCATGGCCCTTCCAGCTTGGCTGCTGCAGGGCCTATCTCAGGTTGTGGGCCCTGTCCGCATTAGACTCGTGAGGGACATCTGTGCGGGTACCCCCCGGGCTCTGCCCGGTGTGTGTGTGTGTGTGTGTGTATGTGTGCGTGTGCGTGTGCGTGTGCGTGTGCGTGTGCGTGTGCGCGTGCGTGTGCGTGTGCGTGTGCGCGTGTGCGTGTGCGTGTGCGTGTGCGTGTGTGTGTGTGTGTGTGTGTGTGTGTGTGTGTGTGTGTGTGTGTGTGTACGTGTTTGGTCTACGCATTCGCGAGTTTTTCTTGTCCAGGCGTTCGCTGGTTTGTGGCTCTCTACTGGCATTGCCCTTCCGTTTCCTCCTCTCCTCTTTTCTCCCCGTCCCAGTTTCGCTGGTGCTTTTTTGTGCTTGTGGCCCTGGCCGAGGCTTGAAGCAGCGGATGCGCATGGCAGCCGTTTTTGGCGACCGCGCTGCCGAGTCTCCGCCCTCCTCGTCCTCGTTCTCCCTCTTCCTCGTTCTGGCTGTCTTTCAATATTTTAGTGGCAATGCGATTTGAATCGCACGGCCAGCCGACGTGTCAGATGTGCGTAGCTGGACGGAGGCTGCGATTCCTTGGAGTAAGCACAACCTTTCGGCGCACTCCTTCCGAATTTCGTGCGTGCTGTGGAGCCCCACCTGGCGCCCCAGCGGGCGTGCCCGCATTCAGCACCGCGCCAAAGTCGGCACGCCCCTCGCACGCCACGAGCCCCCAACAGAGCGCTGCATCGATCGAAGGCCTCAGTGGGTGGCCGCGCATGCCAATCTGTCTTCGCTTCGGCCGCGTGCCTCCCCGCGCCCCATGTCGGCGCATGCCCCAGCACGGGGCTCGACGGTCGTGCCCACTTCGTGCCGCCGTCGTCGTCGTCGACATGATGCCGCCGCCGTGCCTGCTTCGTGGGCGGTTGCGCGCGCCGTCGTGCCAACCTCGTGTCCTCGCAGGGCCACTTCGCGCCCCCGTCGTGCCACTCTTCGTGCCCACGTCATGCTCGGTTCTACCTGCAGCCCTAGTGGTCGCCGACGCACGTCGCATCCCGTCAACCTCGGCATAGAGCTCACACGGCTCGTGCCCCCATAGGGAGCTCCACCTGCGGCCCCAGTGGGTCGGTGGGCGCGGGTGCATGCCTCCCTGCGCCCATTCTGGTACACCCGCACGTGGGTCGTGCCCCCACCGTGGGCGCGCGCGCACGCAGCACCCCACCTATTCGTCACACGTCTCACACGTTGCGTACTCCCATATGGAGGCGCCGCCCACGGTCTCAGGGGGCGCGCGCGGGTGCCGCTCCCGCGCCCATTTCGGCACACCCCTCAAACGAATCGCGGATCGCACTCTCAAGGATCCCACGTTCCATACATACGGCGGCGCGTACCGTATAAGGAGAGGCGCCCCTCGCTACATGCGGCTGCATAAGGTTGGTCTCGTCGCCAGGCTGATTTTTGCGGGTCCCAGGTCCTGGAGCGGGGAAGTAAAACATATTGCCCGACATCTTTCGTCAATGTGTTCGCGACGTGCGAAGTTTCGGGGGGTTGAGCTTCCAAGACCGCGCTCGGTTGGAGGGGCGGGTGTAGGAACCCAAGCAGCGCGATGCTGCCAGCGCCGATGCGGAGCAGCTCGTGTGCGAGGCGCCTGGCTTTCTCTTCGGGGGAGGCGGAGCAGCAGCACAACACGCGAGCGCAGCCGCTCGGGAGGGAGACGTGTATGCACGCACGCGTGCCGCGTGCGTCGTGCGTGCTTGTTGTCATCCTTGCGTGCGCGCACTTTTCGGCCACAGGGCCGCTCGACACCAACATCCTCTGATACAAGGCTGCGATCATGTGCATGTGAGCTTCTGCCGAGTGAGCCTGCGTGCGCGCACGCGTTTCTGACTGGCATGTGCGGCGGGGCTGGCCACTGGAGGAGCCCAGAGGCAAAGGGGAAGTCACGGTGCACGTGCGGGGGTCGCGCGCTTCGGAGTGAGTGTCAATTCGGCCGAATGGCTGCTCCAGGAGCCAACCGGCCACACCTAGGGGAGCTGTGGTCTTTGCCCCAATGGGGGGGCCCATCGGCTTCTACACCCCTGTCCAGAGGTCGTCGTGGCGCTCGCGGGGGATGGGCGACGTGCTGGGCCTCTGAGTCTGTTTTTTCGGCTCTGCATGCCCTAATCGCGTAGTCTTCATCTGTTTCGGTGGTGGCGGTCGTCTTGATGGTGGTCGTCGTCATCGTTGTCGTGGTCGCGGTGGTGGTGGTGGTGGTGGTGGTGGTCGCCCTCGTCCCACCGCATTTCTGCGCATTCTCGGAGGTGCTGCGGGTGTTGTGCGACGTGCTCTTCCAGCACCCGGAGCTGAAGGGCGCGTTCGCCTCGGGGGACCAGCCGCGGGGGGCGCCTGGCTCTCGCCTGGGACTTCGGTGCGTTGTGGCAGCCCGAAGCTTGAAATCGACAGCAGCTGCAGGGATGGAGACTCCCATGGCGCGCCACATGGGTGGCACGCACCCCTGGCAGGTTCTTCGGGGCTGCGTCCGATTTCCGCTCGATGCTTGGGCTGGCGGTGGGGCCCAACCTGCGAGGTGTCTTGTGCTTGCGGCTTTGTGCGATCCTAACCTTCGCATGTAGGAAGCAGCGCCGCCGGAGGGCGGCCCCTTTTTGAATACTTAGCTCTCGCGTGAGGTTTCCAGTGGACCCTCCTCTTGTGAGAGGACCGTGCGTGCCAGCTGGGGCCGCGGCTGGCTGGGAGCAAGTCGAGAGGTAGGTCTCTTGAAGTTTCGTTCTGTGGATGTCTGTTTCTGGCCCCAGGTCAATCCAGTCTCCAGGGTGTGGTCGACAGGTCCAGAATGTCCAGGTCACGAAAAAACGTAACGTCCGAAGGCTGGGGTGAGGTGTGTCCGCATTTTCGGACCATTGCGTTTTAGATTCCCAATAACTTGGGGTACGACGGGTGGCTCATCTACGGCATCGACCTGTTGCTTTGGCGCCGCGGGAATATGTCTCAAAGATCTGACGGTCGGCTATCGGTATGATTGTGGATGTTGGTTCCGAGCACGGGAGGTTCGCACCGTGCAGGTCCACGCGGCCTTCGTCTCTTCAGCGGGCGCTCGCAGGAACCAGCGGAGCACATCTGTGTAAGCTAATGAAGAGGGGGTGGAATGATGCAGCATGAGTGGTGTGTTTTGCGCTTGCTCTGGTCCTCCTCCTCCCTCGCCTGCTCCTCCTCCTTCTCCATCTTGCTTCTCTGCCTCCTCCTCCTTCTCCTCCTCCTCGTCCTCCTCCTCCTCCTCCTCCTCCTCCTCCTCCTCCCCCTTCACCCTCGCGGGCGCGGCGGTAGGATGATGATCTGAGGAGGAGGACAAATGACCAGTGTAAACCCAAGACTTATCAGCGATATTGCCACACACCGTCCCTCCAAGTTCCTTCGTCATAGGCCCCATACTAGGATTCAGTGTCACTGGGAGAAGTGTCCCGTTGGAAGACACCCGTTTGAACATCCTGAACTGCGCCATGACACCATTCCTGTGGCTTCGACGCTGCGAATCACCGTTACTGTTGCTCACGACGATCCTGAACCGTGCCAGAACACCATTCCTGGGACTTCCAAACCGCAGTGCAGCATCGTGCCCAAACACTATTTCTTGGAGGAGGGGGGTTGAGGAGGAGGGAGGGGGGGAGGAGGACGAGGAACAGGAATGGCAGGGGAAGGAGAAGGTTCCTGGAGGTCCCCAGGAGTCCTCGGAGGTCCCCGCAGTCCCACACTGCTGGCCAGAACTGTCTCACACTAGGGAAGTGTCGAGATATTCTATCCTTCTCGAGCCTGGATCCTCGATCCTTCTCGATCCTCCTCAATCCTCCTCGATCCTCCTCGATTTTCCGCGATCCTCCTCGATCCTCGATCCCCCTCGGGACCGAGGCTTCGTGAGGCCACCAGGGTGCGGGTGGGCGCCCCTCCGCGAGACCCACAGGACCGCCTACGCGACCTGCTCGAGTGTCCGCGCCTGCCAGTGGTGCTGGGCGCGCTGAGGTGCCTGGTCGTCGTCGTCCTCTCCTCCCCTCCCCCCCCTCCTCCACCTCCACCTCCTGGTCGTCGTCGTCGTCGTCGTCGTCGTCGTCGTCGTCGTCGTCGTCGTCGTCGCCGTCGTCGTCGTCGTCGTCGTCGTCGTCGTCGTCGTCCTCCCCGTCCTCCTCCTCCTCCTCCTCCTCCTCCTCCTCCTGCTCCTCCTCCACCTCTTCTTCCTCCTCCTCCTCCTCCTCCTCCTCCTTCCCTCACCTTCCATGCATTGACCGAGCGAATGGCCAGTTCGCGTCTGCCCTCGGTTCCCCACTGAGGCTCTCAGACTGGCGTCGCACCCCCCCCTCTCTTGAGAGGCTGCGCTCGGTCGCCATGATGTACCAGCTTCGTCGTCTCCTCCACTCGAAGCGGGGGGACGGCGAGGCTTCGGGAATGACACTTTCCCCCGAAGCGAGCCTGTCGATCGCGAGGGCGGCGAGGCTTGCTGTGGATCTCCCGACCAGAGAGGGCAGACCCCTCAGCAGCAGCAGCAGCAGCAGCAGCAGCAGCAGCAGCAGGACAGGAGGAGGCGGAGGCCTCTTGGTCGACGCTGTGCCTCCTCCGCTCGCCCTGCACCCCCTCCAGCCTTACCCTCCTCCACCCCGCCCCCCTCTCCCTCCCCCTCCCCCTTCTCCTCCTCCTCCCTCTCCTCCCCCTCCTCCTCCTCCTCCTCCTCCTCCTCCTCCTCCTCCTCCTCCTCCTCCTCCTCCTCCTCCTCCTCCCCCTCCTCCCCCTCCTCCCCCTCCTCCTTCTCCTCCTCCTCCCCCTCCTCCTCCTCCTCCCGCTCCGCGCCGAGGTGCCTCAGCGCCTGCCCCCCTGGGCGCCTGCTGCGCGGGCCCTGGCGCGGGGACGTCGTGGCCCCACGAGCGGCGAACCTGCCCACATCGATGCCTTCGCGGCCTGGGCCACGAGACGCGGCCCCCACGGACACGCGACTCCACGGATACGCTCCGCGCGGGGCATCTGCACGAAGCCGCCCTGTATCGGGAAGGTCGCGGCCGAGAAGGTCAGACCGCGAGGCCGTGGATGTGGACGTGTTTCCCGCCTGCGAAAGGAGCCGCCGCCGTCGTGGTTGGTGGTTCGGGGCGGACGAGAGTAGATGGTTTTCAAAGGGTGGCTAACGGAAACCGCTGCGTGCAGCCGGTTTCGGCTGCACCGCACGGCGTTCTTCTCGATGCATGGCCGCGCCGGGCGCTGCGAGGCCGTGGGAGGTGCTGGGAAACCATATACGTTTAGCTGATTGAGTGGTGGTGGTCGTCGTAGTGGTGGTGGTCGTCATGGTGGTGCATCAGCGCTTGCCCCCTCGGGGCGGCTGCTGCGCGAAAACCTTGGCGCGGTCACGACAACGACGCCTTCGTTTCGGAGGTCTGTGGGCGTCTCTGGAGGTCTGCGGCTGAATGCAGCTTTGAAAATCGTCCAATATTGGTCCCTGGGGTTCCAGGGACCGTCGCCGTCGCCGCCGTCGACATCGGCATCGGCATCGACATCGTCGTCGTCGTCGTCGTCGTCGTCGTCGTCGTCGTCGTCGTCGTCGTCGTCGTCGTCGTCGTCGTCGTCGTCGTCGTCATCGTCGTTGTCGTCGTCAGACGCTGCGTGCGGGCGCCGTGCCGAGGCGCGGATCCGCTGGCGTCGCGGCGCAGCGGCGCCTCGAGGCGCTGGCCGGCGGGGCGGACTGGGCCGGTGGTCTGCGGGGCGCCTGCCGGCCAGGCTGCCCCGCTCGGGACTTCCTGTGTGAAGTGCCCCGCGCAGCATCTTCCGGCGGCGGCGGCGGCGGTTTGACGGTAGTGTCCGCGCCCGCGTCCAGTGCGGAGTCGGACGAGGATCGGCGGCGAGCGAGGGGGGGGGGGAAGGATAAGGAGAAGGCCTTCCCAGAAGGCGGTGGGGCATCTCAGAAGCTTCTTTCTCACCTTCCGAGAAGTTTTCCTGGTCATGGGGGAAGGCTTAGGACACCTCTGAGAAGGCCGGGGGGGACTTCCGAACCTTGCGAGAAGGCCTCCTCCTTCTCGCTTCCCCCCCTCGCTCGCCGCCGAGAGGACGCTGTGATGAACGAGATCTTGGCGCGGTGCGACGTCGCGGAGGCGCACCGGGCCGGGCTGCGCCTGCAGCTCAGCATGTGGCGCCACGGGGTCACCGCGCAGGGGCGGAGGGAGGTGGTGGCGCTCTCGCTCTACGCGCTGTGCAACGCCGTGAGGCACCTGGGCCCCGGCTTCCTGCAGCAGCACCTGCAGAGGCGCCCGGGGCTCTTCTCCGAGCTCTGCGACCTGCTGCAGGACCTGGAGGCCGTGGGGCCCGAGGTCGGGGTTGCAGCGCTGAGGGCCACTGGAGCGATCTTAGACTCGAGGAGTGGGCCCAGCAGGACTGAGGCCTCCCAGCTCTCGCAGCTGCTCGGCCTGTCGGTCCCGCACGGGATCGTGTCCTGCGCGCTCCGGCGGCTGCTGGGGGAGCAGCCCGTGCCCGACGCGGTCGAGAGCCACCGCAGGGTTCTTCTGGCGGCTCTGGAGCTCTTCCAGGTCATGACCTCATGGAATCACCAGGCGACCGCTCAGCTGGGGCACGCCGGAATGATTCTCGCGATGCTCGACCTCGCGAGCAAGACGGACCTGCCAACGCTGCCCGCGGCTGCCGCGGCGCTGCGGTGCCTCGAGCTCGCGGCCGAGGCCTCCGAGTCGACGGCCTTGGTGCTCTTCCGCGAGCTGCGCGGCCTCGAGGCCTTCTCGGCGCGCTTGCGTCAGGAGGTCGAGCTGCTGCTGGCACTCGACTTCACGGGGGACGTCTACTGCCAAACGCCGCCAGGCCTTCAAGCGCCGGTCGAGGACAGGGACCGGTACTGGCGGACCCTGGAGGAGGTGACGGCCCGCAGGAAGCTGTGCCGGCAGCTGCTGAAGAACATTCGCGTGGCGCTGCAGTGCTCCGAGGTGTTCCAGTCTGGCATGACCACGGCCTCGCTGGTGGAGGTGTTGAAGAGGATTCTGCAAGAGCCCGAGAAGGTGGGGCTCTCCATCTTCGGCACTGCGGTGGAGATCGTATCCGCCCTCATCCAGGACGACCCCTCCCGTGTGCCCCAGATGATCGAGTCCGGTGTCCTCCCTGGCATAGTTGGCGTCCTCCGGAAGGACACGCTGCGGTGCCCCGAGTGCCTGGCCGCTGTGCCAGATGCACTGGGCGCCATCACGCTGCACGCGGCTGGGGTGGACTTCGTCCTGAAGGCTGAGACGCAGCCCATCAAGCTTCTGATCGATGTGGTCGTGGACCCGTCGTTCGCGCCGATGCTGCACTCGCAGCCTGAGCTGGTCCAGATCCTGAGCACCCACCTCGACAAGGTGATCCGGAACCGCCCAGCGGGCTCGGCGAAGCTGCCAGAACACGTCGTGGAGTGCATGTTGGAGACGATGCGCGCGCTGCTGGAGCAGGCCAAGGCGTATCCGCCCTGGAGCCCTCTGGAGCTGGCCGAGAGCGCAGAGTTCCTGGCGGACCGCCTGGCGAGCCTCGGGCGCCTGTGCTGGCACGTGCTCGGGGCGAGCGAGGAGATGCTGTCGCTTTTCCTGGAGAAGCAGGGGCTCTCGGACGGGGCGAGGACGAAGCTCAAATCCGTTCCGGATCGTTCCGGAGCGCTCTCGGAGCGTTCCGGAACGCTCGGAGAAGGCCGCGGCGCCCGAGGCATCCTCCAGAGCCGCCAGATCTCGGAGATTCTCGATCTATCCTCACCCGAATCTGTCCTCGGCCTGGCCTCGTCTCAGGCTCGGCCTGGTGTACGCGCTGCACCGGCTCCCGTGCCTGCCGTACCACCTGTGCTCCTCGGAGGGCGGGCAGCAGCACCCGCTCGGCAGCCTCTTCAGCATGCGCTGCGGCGGGCAGAGCTGCCACGCCAAGGCGCTCCCCGTGCTGAGCGAGAGGCTGGAGGAGCCCTACGCGAAGGTCTCGGCCACCCTCCGGGAGCGCCTCCGCGAGCCGTGCGACCTGGCGGGTGCTCTGGCGAAGATGGAGGCCGGCGAGATCGACGAGTTCCTGCGCGCCCTGAGCTCGGTCGCCGGCATCGCGGAGGGTCTGCTGTCGATCTGCCGCGACGGGGCCAGCACGCAGGTGCTGGAGGCGCTGCGGGAGCCACTGGAGAAGATCGGCAGCCTGGCGCCCGCGCTGCTCGCCATCGACGCCACGCGGAGCAGGAGCGGCCCGCCCAGGGCGCCTCCCCGCGCCGCCACCGCCACCTACAACGAGCTGGCCCGCAGCCTCTTCGAGGCGCCGCCGCCCCCGGCCGCTGGCGCGCCGAGCGCGGGCCCGGGCCGCATGGAGGTGGACGCCGGCGGCGCGGCGCCGGCGCTCGCGAGCGGCGCCTGCGCGGCACCTGCGGGCGACGCGCGGTCGGACGCCGCAGGCGCCGCCGCGGAGGCCGCGCAGGAGGCGCCCCGGGCGGGAGGAGCGCCCGGCGCCGCCCCGCCCTGGCTCCACGTGGCGAGGCAGTGCTTCCGGCTCTCGGCGCGGTCCGTGCGCAACCTGCTGGGGGCCGTGTCGAAGCAGCTGCACGGGAGGGCCCGGGCCACTGAGGCCGCTCAGGTCGGGACGGGGGGGGGGAGGCCAAGCGTACCCCAGGACAGACGTGCCCTGGAGGGGGGGCCTCAGGGCCCACCTCGGGGCGCCCAACGGCTGCGTTTTGGCGCCCACCGTGGCTGGATCCGCGGCCGCTGCGACACCTCCCTGAGGGTACGTCGTCCTGGGGGTACGTTTGGCCCTTCCCAAGGGAGGGGGAGGGTCAGGGGCAACGATAGGGGGCATGCGGTCGAACCGAGGTATAAGATCGAGGTCGGTTCGGGGAGGGTACCCTAATTTTGCTCGTGTTTGTTGGATGTTCTCGTGGATCCTGTGGGAGTGTACCATCGAATGTTCTTCGGTTTGGCCAGCGGAGGGTCTCATGTTTTTGCAGGATGCTATTATGTCCTAGGTCTGGCTGTAGGCATTGGGGGTATCGACCTTCAGTCGCCCATTGATCGCCGATAGGGGATCGATAGCCCCAACCTGCCCAGGAACGTGCGGATTACCGATTAGTGGCCCATCGCCGATTTATCGGCGATGTATCGCCGATTCCAGGTCGATGTGTCCCCGGTCCCCCCCCTGCCGTTGCCCCTCAGAGGGAGAGGGAGGGTTCGAGCATAGAGGTTCGGGGATCGAGTCCTTCGGGAATTGATGATGCCGACCCATGGGGCCCCCACGGGGCCTTCATGGGGCCTCCAGGAGGCCTCTGGGGGCGCTCTCTGACCTTCGGGAAGGAGGAGGAGGAGGAGGCGAAGGAGGAGGAGGAGGAGGACGAGGAGGAGGAGGAGGATTCATAATAATAGTACTAGCACTAATACTAATAATAGTTTAAGTAGTAGTGGTAGTAGTCGTAGTAGTAGTAGTCGTCGTCGTCGTCGTCGTCGTCGTCGTCGTCGTCGTCGTCGTCGTCGTCGTCGTAGTAGTAGTAGTAGTAGTAGTAGTAGTAGTAGTAGTACTAGTCATGCTAGTCTTATTAATACTATTCATACTACTAATCATACTCAGACTAATAACAGTAGCAAAAATACTAGTATGGTTATTAGTCATAGTATTAATACTACAAATCGTGATACGAGGGCTAATACTATTACTGACCATACTCATCATAGTAACAAGACTCATCACAACAATGTTAATACTAATAGTAGTCATTATACTGATAGTGAGGAGAAGGAGCAATAACACTAACAATAACAATGAGACAAAGAAGAAGGAGGAGGAGGAGGACGAGGAGGAGGAGGAGGAGGAGTAGGAGGAGGAGGAGGAGCCCTGGAGATCTTTTGGGATCCCTGGGGACCCCTCGGAAGAGGGAGGGCGCACGCCACTGCCGGGCCTCCGCGGGCCCGCCCCTGGCGCCCGCTGCTGTCGCACGTCGGTTTTTCTGACCGGGCCGGGAGTACGTGGTCTGCACCAGGATCTGGCCCGGCATGGGCCTCCTGAGACCTCCAGGACTCGATCCTCGATCCTCGACCCTCGATCCTCGATCCTCGATCCTCGATCCTCGATCGATCCTCGATCATCGAAGACAAGGGATGCGTTCGATCCTCGATCCTCGACCCTCGACCCTCGAACCCTGCTGCTGCTGCTGCTGCTGCTGTGCCTCATCCAGGGCGCCGTGGCGCTGTCGCGGAGCCTCGCCGCCATCTGCAGAGACATCCTGTCCGTGCAGCGGCCTTCCGACGAGACTGCGGCGCTGCGGTGGGTCGGGGATGCCTTCGACCTCCTGCTCAAGGTGCACGAGGAGCGCGGAGGAGGAGGCGGAGGAGGAGGAGGAGGAGGGGGAGGAGGAGGAGGAGGACCATAGCAAGGCCAGGATAGATCACCGATGCATCACCAATGCTGCATCAAGCAAAACGCCCAGCCTGCACTACCGACGCGTCTGGCGGTGCGGCGAGGAGGCGTATTAAAGGTTTGCTGTAAGGATCCAACGGACAAGTGGCCGCTGTGAGGATCGAAGGGGGGGTGAGATATGGAAGATATCACAGAGTGTCTCCTTATGGGGTTCACCAGGCCGCCTTTTGGGATCTAGACTGGTTCCGTGTCTGTTCTGGAGAGTTGAGAGTGAGTTCTTTGCACGTTGCACTTGTGGCAAAATCCGCCCTCTCCAAAAATCCCTCCCTCCTTCCCAGAACCAGGACCCCCCACCTACCCAGCGAGAACCCTCCACCACCAAATCCCGCATTATGGACCAGTCGCAAACCACTGGTACACATCTCAACCGGCGGAAGAGCCGACTGGTATGGATTGCAACCAGCCTTGGTAAACCTTGCATTCGGATTCTGAGTGCGAAGTACTTTACCACGATCCAAGAAGCAAGTTGCACTTTGATGCGTAAACTGGTGTACTGGGAAACAACATACATGCCAGAGTTGGAATTCGCACTAAGCTGTGTCGTCCCATATGTACAGGAGTTGTGCAGGTTCTAAATGAAAACTGCTTAGCCGTCGTGTTGAAAATGTGTAGCTGGCTATCCAATGATAATTGTAGTGTTTGCATACAGGAACTGCATATGCTTCGTATGAGAATGTAGTAGTTTAAATGAAATTCACATGACTTTTACGCAAGAGCTTCAAAATTGGACGACCACAGGGCGGTGCAGCGCAATGGTTGTAAGTACCAAGGCATCTATCTGCGTGACCAGTTTGACATGCAGCACACTCCTCTTCCAATGCAGGCCCTGGCTTCGACTCAATTTTCGTTTCCTGCTCCGGCTCCGACTCCAGCTGCTCCTCAATTTCGGACTCCGGCTCCGATTCCAGCTCCGACCCCTTCATCGCCAGGTCTGGCCCAGACCCCAGCCCCGACTCCAGCGGTGGCACCGACCCTGGCTTCGACAGCCCTTCCGATGCCAGCTCCCGCTTTGACACCATCTCCGTCGCCTGCTCCAGGCGTGCCGTACCACAAGGTTCAATTTAAAGCATGAGTGCCAGGCCACTGGAACCAACATGTGCCATGGGGTGTGCCGCGCCATTTTCATTTCATTTCATTTCATACGCAGCGACAGCGTCGGGCCGGCCGCGCGCGCTGGGCGCGCGCCCGGGCCCTCAGCCCCCGCAGCGCAAGCGACCTACCTCTCCGCGGGGGGGGGGGCTGGGGAGCGGCAGGAGCGCCTGCGCGGGCCGCCTCCCGTTTGGTAGAGGTCTTTCACTCCCCTCGTGGAGGCGTGCCTCAGCTCCGACGTCTCAGACCACAGGGGCGCCATCAGCAGTACTGCTGGGTCTACTTCTCCATCTAGACTGACTTCTCTGAAGGCTGCCGCCCTTGCCGCCGACCCCAATTGAGCGACGAATGTTTGATTCGTTAGTGGTCGGGGTACTTTTCCGAGCAAGGCAGGAAGAGCTCAGATGAGTCTCCAGATTCTCCGTTGCATCTCGGATTTCTTTCGGGGGCAGTTTGGGAGCCTCGTGGGGTCGCTGTTGGGTCTCTTGGGGGTTTCTTGCAGCCTTTGGGGGCCTGCTGGGGAGTCTCTTGGGGCTTCTTGGGGGCTTCTTGGGGCGGAACGTTACGATTTGTGGTTTGTGTTCGTTCTCTTGGGCCATTTTTGGGGCCGTCATGGGGTTCCTTGGGCGGCCTCTTGGGCAGTGCTGGGGCGGCATGCGGGATCTCGGGAACGCCGTCGTCTTTGAACGAACGAAGGCAAGTCAATGTGCTATGATTCTTCAGGTCCAGCTGGGGGGCAGCCGCGAGGCTTCCTGGGACATGCTGGGGCCTTCCAGGGCCTGCGGTCGCCACGTAGGGTGTCTTGGGGCGATATATACCTGAACAGTCGAGGAGGTTGGGGCCGTCTCGGGTGTTTTTCAGGCTCTGTTGCCCTGTCTGGAGGTGTCCACTGCTCCGAAGCAGTGGCGCGAGAGACCGCGAGACGCCCCCCATGAGGAGACTTCGCGGTGTGGGGTTCTGGCTCCTGAACGGCTCCTCAGGTGTACGGACTGAGGTTGACAGGGTGAT
>CAUYUJ010002040.1:2500-17500 GCA_963575745.1 Prorocentrum cordatum
TGTGTAAGAAGTCCACGGATAGAAAGCGGGCCGTTTTCAAAATGTGGTCCCCGCCTTAGCACCGCGCACATTCGTCTTAAAAGTTTGCAGAACATGAACGAATGGAGGGCAGATCGTTTTCAAAATGTGACTCTCGCCCTAGCGCCGCGCACATTCGTCTTGCAAGTGCCCAACAACTCCACGTCTCAGGAACCGTGCTCTGGCAAGGTTAAGGATTGTCAGAACGCAGCAGTCACGTTGATTCGCGGTGCTGATATTCCAAGAGGAATGGTGTCCTGGCAAGAACTCAGGATCGTCAGGACGCAACAATAACCTGGATTCGCAGCGTTGGAATCAAAGGAATGTTGTTTTGACGCGATTGGGGATTCCCAGACGGCGGTCTTCCAACGGGACACTTCCCGCAGTGAATATGTCTTCTTGTAGGGACCCATGACGAGGGAACTTGGAGAGAGGGTTTGTTGCAACATCGTTGATTCGTCTTGGGCTTACTATGGTCCTCCTCCTTCTCATCCTTCTCCTCCTCCTACTTTTCCTCATCCTACTCCTGCTCCTATTCCTCCTCCTCCTCATCATCAGCATCAGCATCATCAGCATCATCATCGTCATCATCATCATCATCGTCATCATCATCATCATCATCGTCATCATCATCGTCATTATTATCGTCCTGCTCGTTCTCATCTTCATGCTCGTCTGCCTCCTCCTCCCCCTCCCTCTCTAATCCTTCTGCTCCTGCTCCTCCTCCTCCTCCGCCTCCTCCTGCGGCTCGTCCTCGTCTGCATACTCGTCCGCCTCCTCCTCCTCTTCCCCTCCTCCTCTCCTCCTCGTCTTCGTCACCCTCTTCCTCCTCCTCCTGCTCCTTCCCCTCCTCTTCCTCCCCATCCTTGCCCCTCTCGATGACTCCTCCCTGTCGCACGCCCAGACGTGTCTGCAGGGCGGGCCGGGCGTTTCGCTTGAGACTTCCTCACCATGTGATGATCCCGAGGCTTGAAATTTGCAAGCAACAGTTTCACGGATGGGGGGCGAGCCATTTTCGAAATGTGGTTCTCGCTTTAGCGCCGCGCACACTTGTCTTAAAAGTATGTATGAGGTCCACGGATAGAAAGCGGGACGTTTTCAAAATGTGGCCCCCGCCTTAGCACCGCGCACATTCGTCTTAAAAGTTTGCAGGAATGGAGCGAATGGAGGGAGGGTCGTTTTCAAAATGTGGCTCTCGCCTGAGCGCCGCGCACATTCGTCTTAAAAGTGCCCAGAATTCCAAAGATTGTCATGGCTGACGTCTCAGGAACCTGTTTCACGTGTGGAGGGCAGGTGTTTTTCAAACTGTGGCTCTCGCTCCGCCTGAGCGCCACGACGGATTGGCGTTCTGGCGCGAACTAGGATTCTCAGAACGCAACAATCAAGCTGATTCGCTGTGCTGAAGTCCCGTGAATGGTGTCCTGGCACGACCTATGGCTGTCAGGACGCAACAATCACCTTGGTTCGCGGCGGTGAAGTCCCAGGAATGGTGTTCTACCACGAATATGATTAATCGAACGGTGGTCTTCTGGTGGGGCACTACCCGCTACCCGCAATGACAATACATAGATTCATGTAGGCACCTATGAAGAAGGAACTCGGAGTGAGGCTGTATTGCAACATCGTTGGGAAGTCCTGGGTTTACACTGGTCCTCCCCCTCCTCCTCCTCCTCCTCCTCCTCCTCCTCCTCCTCCTCCTCCCCTCCTCCTCCTCCTCCTCCTCCTCCTCCTCCTCCTCCTCCTCCTCCTCCTCCTCCTCCTGCTCCCCCTCCTCCTCCTCCTCCTCCCCCTCCCTCCTCCCCTCTCCCCCCCGCCTCCTCCTCCTCCTCCTCCCTCCTCCCTCCTCCTCCTCCTCCTCCTCCTCCTCCTCCTCCCTCCTCTCTCCTCCTCCTCCTCCTCCCCCTCCTCCCCCTCCTCCTCCTCCTCCTCTCCTCCTCCTCCTCCCTCCTCCTCTCCTCCTCCTCCTACCTCCTCCTCCTCCTCCTCCTCCTCCTCCCTCGCCTCCCCCCCCCTCCTCCTCCCTTCCTCCTCCTCCCGCCTCCTCCTCCTCCGCCTCCTCCGCCTCCTCCTCTTCCTCCTCTCCGCCTCCTCCTCTTCCTTCCTCCTCCTCCTCCTCCTCCTTCCTCCTCCTCCTCCTCCTCCTCCTCCTCCTCCTCCTGCTCCCCCTCCTCCTCCTCCTCCTCCTGCCTCTCCTCCTCCTCCTCCTCCTCCTCCTCTCCTCCTCCTCCTCCTCCCCTCCTCCTCCTCCTCCTCCTCCTCCTCCTCCTCCTCCTCTCCTCCTCCTCCTCCTCCTCCTCCTCCTCCTCCTCCTCCTCTCCTCTTCTCCGCCTCCTCCTCCTCCTACTCCTCCTACTCCGTCTCCTCCTCCTCCTCCTCCTCCTCCTCCTCCCCCTCCTCCTCCTCCTCCTCCTCCTCTACTCCTCCTCCTCCTCCTCCTCCTCCTCCTCCTCCTCCTCCTCCTCCTCCTCCTCCTCCTCCTCCTCCTCCTCCTCCCTCCTTCCCCTCCTCTCCCTCTTCTTCCTCCTCCTCCTCCTCTCCTTTCCTTCCTCCCCCTCCTCCCCCTCCTCCTCCTCCTCCTCCTCCTCCTCCTCCTCCTCCTCCTCCTCCCCAGGCCTGGGACAACTTCTGCCCCGGGGCGCGCGGCCGACCAGCCGCTCCTAGTGCGCGCCCAGTCGCCGGACCCTAGGCGCACCAGAAGGTGCCCGCCGCCCGCCCGCCGCCGCCGCCGCCAGCGCGGCCCACCGCCGCGCGCGGGGGCGAGGCAGGGCGGACCCAGGTTCGAGGATCGCGGATCGAGACTCGAGGATCGAGGCTCGAGGATCGAGTATCGAGGCTCGAGGGTCCAGGCTCGAGGATCGAGGCTCGAAGGCCGAGGCTCGAGGCGTCTTTGTTCTCGTCCGCACCGCTCACCGAGGCGTCTCTCGCGGCCGACGGCGGGCTCGCCACGAAGCTCTGGCCCCCAGGCGCACCTCGAGGCTCGAGGCTCGAGACTGGGGCCTCGCCGAAGTGTCTCGTGGCATCCGTCGGGGGCGAGGGGGGAGCGGAGCCAGACTCGAGGAGCGGTGTGCCAGGCTCGCGGCGTCGAGGCTCCACGGCTCGGGGGTCGAGGGCCCGAAGCTCGAGGACTCGGGAAGCTCGGAGGCTCGAAACTCGCGTCGACCACGCACCCAGGGGACAATGTACAGCCATCGTGCACTCGGCGTTTCGACATTGAACGATAAGGGGGCGGTAGGGGGGGGGGTCTGGCTCCGGACCTCTGCTTGGTCCGACTGTTTGGAACCGTGCGTCCATTATGGGGGAGGCCCCACCTGCTCGAAACGGGCGCCCAAAAACAGCCAAGATCTACTATGGGGGGGCGGAGGAGGAGGAGGAGGAGGAGGAGGAGGAGGAGGAGGAGGGAGGAGAGGAGGAGGAGGTAGGAGGAGGAGGAGGAGGAGGAGGAGGAGGAGGAGTGGAGGAGGTAGAGGAGGAGGAGGAAAACACAGGAGGGAGAGGAGGAGGAGGAAGGAAGGAAGGGGGAGGGAAGGGGGAGGAGGAGGAGAGGAGGAGGTAGGAGGAGGAGGGGAGGAGGAGGAGGAGGAGGCGGAGGAGGAGGAGGAGGAGGAGGAGTGGGGGGAGGAGGCGGAGGAGGAGGGAGGAGGAAGGAGGAGGCGGAGGAGGAGGGAGGAGGAGGAGGAGGAGGAGGGGGCGAGGGCCCGCGCCGATCGGCACAGCAACGAATGAGAAAAAACGATCACCATCGTGCCACGGAGCGCCGAAGGAGGGACACGACAAGGCTCGCCTTGGCCAGGGCAGGCCCCTCGGCCACCAGGGCCGGTCTGCCCCGGCGTGGCCCTAGGTAGGGGGCCACAAGCGAACCATACCCCTACCCCCCACGATTTCTGAGGGGGAGGGTGGGGTTCATTCGTTCGGGAGCTCCCGAGCGAAATGAACCCCACCCTCCCCCTCAGAAATCGTGGGGGGCAGGGGTAGGGTTCGCACGCGGCCACCGACTAGGAGACGCGGCCCGAACCTCAGAGCCTCCCGTGGGCCAAGAGTGTGGTCCTTAGCTTCGGCGATATTGGGCATTATAGGGGGGGGGAAGGGGGCCAGGGGGGGGGCCAGGGGGGGGGTATAATGTAACGCCTCCCCCCCGCCAAAAGCGTGGTCCTTGTCTCAAAGTCCTGGCTGTCGGCCGCTCGGCCCCACCACTCGGCCATGAGCCGGTTTCCGCGGCGTGGTCCTACGAGAAACGGCCCGAACCTCAGAGCCGCCGGTGAGCCAAGAGTGTGGTCCTTAGAGCGCGCTTCTTCATTCTCGGCGATAGTGGGCATCATATTGGGGGGGAGGGGGCCGGGGGGGGGTATAATGTAACGCCTCCCCCCCGCCGTGTGCCCGATGCGCGCGGCGGCAGTGCCCGGAGCGCACGGGGGGGGGAGGGGCGTTACGCTGTAGGGGGCGGGGGGGGGAGAGGGGGTCGGGGGCTGTAATGCCCATTATGCCCCAAGCAACAAAGAAACACGCTCTTATCTCAAAGTCCTGACTTTACGGCCGTTCGGCCCCACCACTCGGACAATGCAGCGCGATGGTGCAGCGGGACAAGGGCAGCCGCAACAGAGTCACCGTCGAAGGTGGCATGATGACCAGCACGATCGACATCTGAGAGGAGGCACGAGGAGCGGCGAGACGGGACAAAGAAAAGATGAGCACACGGTAGGGCAAGAAAGAACTGATAGTCCGAAACGGCTTGAGGGAAATATAAGCGACAAAACCGAGGCGACGTTACGCGAGAGAAGATAGCGACCTCACGCAATGGCTTACGCAGTTCGTTCACATGGCACACCAAGTAGAGAAGAGAGCGCTTACGTACGACCTTACGCGAGCAGATCACGCGCAAATGCCCACCCAAGCAGCACCTTTTTTTTTCTACGCCGCTCAGATGGAGCCAGGGAGAGACTAGGTGGCACACACGCACGCCAACTCAGACCGAAGTCTAGTCTAACCAAAACAGGCCGTCTCTGTAGTCACTAGACAGGCGGTTCTTTGAAAAGCGCCCAGGAAAGCACGCCCGTTATTGAGCATGCCTGGCACGCACAACAGGCACAAATTCCTCTACCAGACAGCCTGAGTCCATTGGCGATCACACCCACATCACCAAACAGCACCTTCCAAACAGCTCAATTGATGCGCTTCCACATGCGCCACAGCTGTTTCGCGCGCAGCTCGCCACTGGAAAAATACTCTCGCGCATGATCCTCTAGCAAAGCGCTGTGGCTGTTTGATAGAATATGTCTTGCAATGTGATTCCCAGACATTAAACCAGCTTGCCGCTTGCCTCTGACGTCTGCGAGTCGCCTGTCGCGCCTACGAAAATCGCGACTGCGTCCACGTGTACACTCGTGCACATGTTTGCCTGCACGTATGCGCAAATACCGTGCATGCGTGCGTGTGCACGTGCACATGCGTGCGCATGCGAGCAATACGTCGGATCCGGTCCGTGATAGACCATGCCCGTGATTTTCTCCTCCTAACAATAAAAAAGGCACGCTCCTCTATAAGCTGAGGGGCCGCCTGCTCCTCCCACTCATCCTCCTCGACCTTCTCTTCCTCTTCCTCCTCTTCCTCCTCCTCCTCCTCCTCCTCCTCCTCCTCCTCCTCCTCCTCCTCCTCCTCCTCCTCCTCCTTCCTCCTCTTATTAGTATTATTATTTTTCTTGATACTATTATTATTCTTATTATTATCATGTGTGTTATTGCTATCCTTCTCCTATTTTTACTATTAGAATGTGTCTTAGCATGTTGATTAGTATTGTGCTTATTAGGATTAGTATTATTATTTGTATGCTTGGTAATATTATTAGTCTTTTCTTCTTAGCAGTAGTAGTATTATCAGTATTGTTAGTGTTCTTCATGTTATTCTTAAATTTCTGTGTGATTTTATTGTTATTCTAATTCTGATGCTTAAGAATAGTCTTATGATTAGTATACTTCCTCTTGTTGGCATGATGATTCTTAGTAGTAGTAGTAGTATATTTATGCTGCGTATTACTATGATCGTTCGTACTCATATTCTTCGTATTGATACAGTCATGAGTCGTCTTCGTCTTATAATGATCGTTACTAATAGTTTATTATTATTCCTCCTCCTCCCTCTCTTCCTCCTCCTCCTCCTTCTTCCTCCTTTTCCTCCTCCTCCTCCTCCTCCACTTCTTCCTCCTCCTACTCCTCCTCCTGTTCCTCCTCCTCCTGTTCCTCGTCCTCCTCCTCCTCCTCCTCCTGTTCCTCCTCCTGTGTTTCCTCCTCCTCCTCCTCCTCCTCCTCCTCCTCCTCCTCCTCCTCCTCCTCTCAAGCACAGGGAGCCCGTGGCGCGTGTCGTAACCTTTTGGGCTCACACTTGCCATGGGACTCCTAGCTCCGTGCCCCCACGTTGGCGCTTGGGGGGCACTGGGTAGCACCCTTTCGTCTTTGTATTGGCATTGTGGGGCTGTCTGTGGAGGAGACGATCCCTCTTGGGGGCTGCCCGATGACCGGTGGAGTTTGCAAATCACTGAATAAGGGCCGCGTCGAGCCGATTTCACCTCAGCTGAACGTGCGTCAATCTCTACGGTTTTGGGACAGCTATCCCAGTGGCTAGACGGAGCAGGTTTCGCTCAATGTTCGGTGTGGTTCCTTATGGGAGCAGCCGCACAGCGTTTTCTTGTGTCTTGCTGCGCATGTTCTTCTGGGTGTCTTTCCTGCACCTCTTCATCGGCATCCATCCCAGGCGGCAGGGACTGTGGGAGCCTTTGCGCACTGACCCAACGCCTCCCGCCTGGGTGTACCAGCTCGCGCCCTCAGTCTTCGAGTTATCTGTGACTGCAGGGGCGAGGCGGAGTACCAAGAGCTGGTTCTTCCCCTGGAGTTGCTGCGCAGTGTTGTCCTTCAGCATGCTGTGCGTATACTTCTGGATAATACGTTCCTGCTCGGTCTCTCCGTGGTCCATCCCAGGCGGGAGGGACAGTGGGAGCCTACGTGCACTGACCCAACGCCTCCCGCCTGGGTGTACTTCAGTGGATTGTTGTGCTTGGGCAAATGGTTTTGTCCCTAACAAGGGGTACTATGTCTGGCGGTTTCAGTTGGAATTCTGAAATTCAGCTGGCATTCAATTTGTATTGGCGTCTTTTCTGGTGGTGCCGTGGAGGAGTGAACACATGTGGTGTTGCCGATGCGACGTGAATTTACTTTCTGCACCGGTGTCGACTACATGGGGAGGGACTCATTCGAGGTATCAGTTTCGTTCCTCGGTCTTCTTTGCAGTGCCAGGAGGGTATCAGTGCTCATGCTCTTCAATCACGCCGTGTTCTTCTTCGCCTGAACCGGCAAGGGAATGGGCACATCATCATAACTCGCTTCGCGAGAGGTCTGAATCTCTGAACCTCCTCCTCCTCCTCCTCCTCTTCCTCCTCCTCTTCCTCCTCCCCCCTGCTCCTTCTGCTCAACTTCATCGCCAACTTAATCATCGCAAAACCCATCCAACGAATACGAATAAAACATACGAATAATAATGGTACGAGTGAGGACCGGATAATACGAATGAGAAGAATAGTGGTACTAATAATACGGATTCTGATCAAAATACTATTCGTAGTCGTAGTAGTAGTAAGAAAAAGAAGAAGAGGAAAAACAACAGTAGTGATGCTACGAATCACGTTAATAGCAATAATACTACTAATAATACTAACAACGATAATAATACGACTACGAAGCATATAAATAATATTGACAGAATTAACAATAGTAATAATAGTAGTAAGAATAATACGAATGAGAATAACAATAATACGCATCATCACCACCACCATCATCATCAGCATCATCAGCACCAGCATCAGCATCAGCATCACCATCATCAGCACCATCATCAGCAGCATCAGCATCAGTATCAGCATCAGCATCAGCATCATACTTATCATCATCATCATCATCATCATCATCATCATCATCCTCATCATCATCATCATCATCATCATCATCATCAGCATCATCATCATCATCATCATAATCAGCATCATAATCATCATCATCATCATCATCATCATCATCATCATCATCATCAGCAGCAGCAGCAGCATCAACATCATCATGATGTTCATCATCATCATCATCATCATCACCATCATCATCATCATCATCATCATCATCATCATCACCATCATCACCATCGTCATGAAGTGTCCGTCTCCGTCTCCGCCCACACACGGCCACTATGAGACCGAAGGTGCACGGCCAGCCGAAGCAAACGAATGGGGTAAGGGGGGCAAAAAGAGAATGGTAAGCCGCTGTCCTGAATGGTGGCCCCCCTGCAGTGGAGACGAAGGCGGCTCTAGACGAGCACAAGGCTCGCTCTGGCACCACGGGGGGCAGGGCGAACCTAGCTCGAGCGGCCCTCGACGCCAAGCGCGGGGCCTGCATCAGCACGTGACGAACGCCGCAGGGACGCCGCTGGCAGCTGCAGCACAAAATCGCGCAACCAAAAGCACTAGAAACAGCATCGGCCCACAGGGGGGCCACCCAAGCGACAATCGATGATCAGCGCTGGCACAGCCGACCCTCCGACACAGCCAGGCGCGACGATTGACGCCCGCTACCACCCCATCTTACCCCCCCATCCCCGAAGCAAAGCCAAACGGCCAGTAGTTGCGAGCGGCTCGTGGTCTGAGGACCCGAAAGTGGCGCCAGAAAAGGGCGCGGGTCAGACGGCGTTCGGTGCGACTCGCCTGTGCCTGGGGCGCAATCGCCGTCCCCACTGGGTCGCGAGGCAGGGCAAAGACCCGAATGTTCAACCGCCCCCACCGTCTGTCGATCCAGACGGACTGCGTATTCCCGTCCCCGAACCTCGACATCGACACGGAAGAAGCCCAAACTGACCCACGTGAGGGCGCGATGACAGGAGGCCTGGATTCCGGATCTTCTCCCCCGTCCGCGCCCATGGGGGGCACCTCGAATGGGGTTGGGATTAGCCGCGTCCTTCGCAGTTACCCCTCAAGTCCACAAGCGCACCTAAATCCAGTCTTATGATTTATCCGAGAGGTGGCCTGGAAGCCTGCGCACCTGCGTCATGAAGATCCCCATCATCGTCGTCATGTTCACTGCCAACACAATCACCACAATCTTCTGCAGCATTATCGTCATCAGCATCATCCTCATCATCATCATCCGGATGTTCTGCATCATCAGCATCATCGCAATTACCACCGCCATCATTCAAAAAAACACATATTGAACAATAAAAAAAACAACGCCAATAAGAATCAGCATCATTCCCCCGCTCCGCGCAAGCAAGGGGTCACCAGGCGAAGGCCGCGCCCGGCGCGCGCGGGCAGGGCCCAAAAGGGCCGGGCCCCAGCGCGCGCGCGGGCCGAGCGGCGCCGCTCAGAGGAAGAGGATCCCCCGGCTGCCCGCGGCCAACACCAGCGCCGCTGAGGAGGAGGGGAGAGAAGGCGGGGGCCGAAGCAGCTGCAGACGACAACGACACGCGCGGGGACGAGAGAATAAGAGAGAGAGAGAGAGAGAGAGAGAGCATTCTCCCGCTCCGCGCACGCGAGGGGTCGCCGGGCGGAGGCCGCGCCTAACGCGCGCGGGCGGGGCCCAACAGGGCCAGGCCCTGGCGCGCGCGCGCGCGGGCAGAGCGGCCCACTCAGAGGACGGGGATCCTCTGGCTGCCCACGGGCACCATCAGCCATGCCCATGCCCAAAGCCCTTGCGCAGTGACAAGGCTTGGGCGGGCGGCCGATAGTTGCGCGGACCACGCAGAAGGCCCCACAGCTAGAACAGAGGCGACCAGGCGGTCGCCACTGGCGGCATATCACGCCACGCGCGCACGGGAGAAGGAAGGCAGGGCAGGCAAACCCACCAGGCCACACGAGCGCCGAAGTCTCCCGCGCCGTCTCACGGCGCCGGGCCGTGGGGAGCAGCCTGGCGGGCGACTCGAACGCGCGACGCAGCTCGGGGGGGCCCCCGCGGCGACCTCAGTTCGACACGGGGAACGTGCCCCCGTCAAGGCCAGCGTGCCACACGGCGCCCAGCACGGCGGGCAAAGCCGCGGCCCGCTGGCACTGGGTCACATTGCGACCCAGGCCCTCTCCCCGACTGGCTCCATGGATGAGAGATCCGACGGCATCATCCCTCGCCAGGCCCACGGGGGCGACGGCGCACTTTGCGAGCAGCTCGTCGGGGCTCTCCACGCGGCGCGCGCCGCCCGCGCAGAACAGACGGCACTGCCGCAGAGCGTGCCAGGGGCACAGCAGCAGCGCGGAGGGGCTGGCGCCCTCGTCGGGCCCCGCCGGCGCAATACAACGGAACCGCGACAGGGCGCCCTGGAACACGTCGCCCCGCGCGGGCGAACACCGACAGAAGGCCGGCGACACCGGGGGACCTGCACCCAACACCCCACCAACGACGCCAAGACGGCGCGCGTCGAACGACCGAAGTACTCATGGATAAGCGCGAGCCTGCACAAGGCCACTGCCCGAACGAGCGGGGCGCAGACAATGCCAATCCCACCTTCCACCTCGGCGCCGACGACGACCTTGCGGGTCGCAGCACGGGCCCGCTTACCTGGGTGCCGGATGAGGCCCGCGCGGGGATGCCCGCGGTCACAGGCGGCGAATACCACCTGATCGCGACGCGACGGGCCATCGGGCCGCGGGGCGTCACCTGCCCGGGAAAGCTTATGAAACCCGCGCGCTCGTCGGTATTGAGCATCTCGACGAATAGGCGGCGCGGGCAAGGCGCACGATGCCATGATTGCTCCGCATGGCGAAGAACCCCGAAACTGCGCGGTGCACCCTCATGGGCGGAATTGGCGATCTCAACAGCCATGTTGTCGCCCATCGCGAGCGCGTTCAGGCACGGGGGCGCATCGAGCCCTTTTCAGCTCGGGTCGCCATGCCTCGACCGACCTAAAGCGGCCCGCAGGGGGCCGCACTCGCAACGCGCTCCGCTTGGCCCGCCGGGTGGGGCACCGTGATGGCATACTGGAACTCGCGCAAATCATCGCATAACACTACCAGCCACTCGCCAGGAGCCAGGCTCATGCGGCAGAACAAGAAGCCCTGACCGAGGCGGTGAGTTCTCGAGGAGATGCGCTGACAGCGACTGTTCACCACCGTGGGATTAAGGATCAGACGATCGAAATCGTCGTCATCGGGGGCTCTGAACGCCCCGCACGCCTCGCCCCAAGCGAGGTCCGAGGAGGGAATCAGAAACAGTGCGCCATAGGAGCCCCGTTTCCGAAGATGCCCCCACAGCTCCGCTCGACCCACGCGGACCCGAGCGCCCCGAAGCCCCTTTTCAGGCCACATTCCGCGCGGAAGGCGCATGACTTCAAGGCCCAGAAATGCTGCGCGGACCCGGAGAGTCGGAGAGATCGGGGGCGGGATCAAACGCGGGCGAGCAGCCCCGCACGGCGCGGGACGCCCTGACCTTCTTGTCAAAGGGCTCGGCGAAGGTAGAGCCCCCAGGCCGCCGCAGCAGCCCGCGAGCGCGCCGCGGGCGCGCTGCTCGGGCAGACCCGCACGGGGGCAGGTGCGAGGGGAGAGGAGGAGAAAGAGGCCTCGAGAGCTGCGGCATAGGTGGCCAGACCATGGAGCGAGACCACGGCGGAGTCGAACTTCGCGCGCGTCCGCCCCGAGTCGCTCTTGCCCCCACTGGAAAAGCGAATCGCTATAATTCAGAGACGCTCGACGCGGTTCCGCGTGCCCTCCTGGCGCGGAGAGACCGCCGCACGCACGCGAGCCTCGGGGGGCGCGAGGCTAGGCCCCCCTGGGGCCAGCCAGTCAAGCGCAATCACGGCGCGCCGCGCATGCGCGCGCAGCGCGCTGCAGCCGCCAACGCACGCAAAAGCGACCCGACGTCGACGCCGCAGGAAGCCCAAGAGCCGGGGCTGGATGGGGGGCACGGCCAGGGATCGCGGGGGATATACTCCTCGGAGGAAGGAGCGCCCCGAACCGGCGCACGCAGGGATGAGCGGGAGAAAAAGACAGGAGAACACCGAGCGCCCTGCCCCACCAGGGCCACCGCAGCAGCCCAGCGGGCGACATCGACGCTCGCGCCCAGAAACAGACGCAGCAAGGCAGCGGGGCCAGCTACAAAGGGCGCGATCTTTGCAGGGGCGCAGGCGGCGGGCGAGCCATTATCCGCACCGCCAAGGCAAGAAGGAACCTCAAGCTCCGTCGGGGCCCATGGGGGGCCCGAAGCACAGCGAGAGCCGCGACCGCGGAACGCGCGCCGTCCTGCGGGGCCGCAACAGCACCGCCGCAGTGGCACATTCCTACTGCCGCGGGCCCCGGTCGGCCAAGGCGCGCTCGGCGGCCACGACGTCGTCGAGTTCGCCGACTCGTCGCGGCCTCCGCCCTCGGCCACCGCGCGCAAGACGCGCGGGCCCCCCATCGGGCCCGACCTGCTTGGGGGGGCCTTTGGAGGAAGGCTTCCCTCCCTTGGGCTTTGCCTTGGGAGGGGTCTTCGATTCGGTTGCCGGCGAAGCCCTCGCCTGCCCCCCCGACCGCGCGGCGTCGAGGCGAGAATGGAAGAACGCCAACTCCTTCACGCAGTCGCCCTGAGCCGACAGCCAGCGAGGATCCACGAGAGGAGAGAAAGGCAGCCGGGCCCCCCCCCCCGCGTGGACGCGGGTCGCCTGACCGGGGGGGCGCCTCCAGCCCCGCCAGGAGCCGAGCGGCTTCCAGGCAGCCGCGGCCCCCATGCCAGCTGGTCGATTAACACCCGCCGAAAGCCGATCAGGGCCCCCTCCCTGTCCGCGCCCCCGCGTTCGGAGGCCCGCCGCAGCTCCGGGCTCGGCCGCGCGAGATGGGC
Organism: Prorocentrum cordatum; assembly: GCA_963575745.1. Lineage (NCBI taxonomy): Eukaryota > Dinophyceae > Prorocentrales > Prorocentraceae > Prorocentrum > Prorocentrum cordatum. Next base: position 15,346 of record CAUYUJ010002040.1, read on the forward strand.
GAGCACATCGCGCGGCGCCGGTCGGGGCCCCCAGCGAACTGCGCTCGCGAAAATACTGGAACATTGCCACGGGGGTGTGACTACCTACCAGACCACCCCAACCCAACCCGAAGACCCGAATTTCGGGCTGGGGGGGGTAAGGGTTCCACGCGTGTTTTTTCGATGTTCCCCGACCCCCCCCCACTGGAAATCGACTGTAAATTTGAACCTTCGGGTTGGGTTGGGGTGGTTTGGTGGGTGATGAGGGTGATCGCCGACGGCTCCACCCCCAGAGCCCGAGCAGGGTTCGCCCTCGCGGTGGGTCCAACTTCCTGCCCGTGCTGCACCGGCACTTGCTGCCATTCCCTGCGACGCGCGACCCCGCGCATCGAGGTTCCGACAACAACGCCCTTCGACCGCAGCGCGAACAGCAGGATAAAAGAGGGTCGCTGAGCGCCCCCAGGAGGGGATGCGTCGCCGCATTGGGCTGCCTCGACCGCCGGAGGGGCCCCCGCAGACAAGGCAACGCCAGTTCCAAGGTGGACTCTGGCACGCTGCTCTGGCGAGGCCCGTTTCCCGCGACGCACTCCCCGACGAAGTCGCCGACCCCGTCGGGCGCGGTCGGACCTGGGGGGGCAAGGGGCGGCGGCGCCGCCAAGGGTGGCAGAAATGGCAGACGCGCGCTCCCAAGCACACTCTTCCCCCACACTGCCGCCGACGCCGACGCGGGCGTCGGGGCGCGGCCCTGGGCGCGCTGCGGGGGGGGGGGGGGGGGCGGCAACTGCGCCAGCATCGCCTGCAGGTCCTTCCGAGGAATGCACACGCGCGCCGCCTCGTCCGCGAATAGCTGGGGCGCCTCGACGCGGCCCCCAGCGCGTTCGGGCGCCGCAGAGCCGCAGCCTGGGCCGCATTCGCAGCCATCAGCCGCTGAATCTCCAGCTGGGCCTCTGCGCGGGTCTTAAGCACCACCTCGCCCAGAGCCGCGGCAATCGCCCCCCCCGCACAGGGGCGGCCTCCCTCGCCCAGGGCTTCGGATGAGCGCCGCGACGGGCCCGCGGCGGAAAAGGAGGTACCGCTGGCAGCAGCGTCGTTCGCACAGGGAGGGGGGGAGGCTCCTCGGCGTCGGCGCAGCCCCCCCCCTCGCCCCCTGCGAACTCGTCCGCGGAATGGCAGGGCGTTGCCATCTCCGTGCCGGGGGGCACCTCCTCCCCGTCTTGGGGCACAACGCCGTGGATCGCCACGCAGCCGTCGCGCAGGCCGACAACCGCCAAAGAGTGCGGCCAATACGCGCGGCCACGGGCTGAACCGAACGGGACAAGCCCATCGGCGTCTCCCCCGTCGAAAGGGGCGAGAGCTTCCAGATCCACCTCGGAGATCTCCAAGTCGACTGGGCGAAGGATCCAGGCAGTGCCAGCAGAACGCCCCCCAGCCGGGGGGCAAGGGGATCGCGGCGTAGCTTACCTCGCCCTCGCCCAGCCGCCAGCGGTCGCATCGCGACGCCGTCGGAGACGAGAGCGGGCGGGGCCAGATTGGCCCGCCGGGGATGGCGAGCCCCCCCGACGCAGACGCGTCGTCCGCCATGGCCGCTGGCAGGCTGGGGGCGCGCTGGCCGCCGGTCAAGCTCGGCCGCGATGAGATGCAGCGTCCGGGCCTCGCGTCGAGGCCCGCGCGCGCCCCTCGGCCTGCGCGCCCGGGCCGTAGGCCAGGGCACGCTGCGGGCCACGACCGAGCCCACCAGGGGCTGCGATCGACGCCCGCGCGCGGGGGGGCCCTGGCGACCCCCACCAGCGGGCCACCAGAGCCCCGACGCAGCAGCCTCCGCAGAGACTGCAGGCGGCAGCGGCCACCAACAGGGCCACTACCGACGAGAGCAGCAAAGGGGTCGCGCCGCTGCTCAGGTCCACCGCCAACCCCAGGCAGGCGGCGGGGCAAGCCGCACCTCCAGCGGCAGGAGGGCAGTACCCTCCGCCGCTCGGGTCGGCCTGTGTGGACCACGACGACCCCGCGGAGGAGCCGACACAGTCCGCGAGAGGTGCCAGAGGTTGGCCCACGAGCCGCTCGTAGAGCGCGGCTCGCAGACCTTGGGAGAGCACCGCCCCCGCATCCCCGATGGCGGCCTGGGCAAGCGCCTGCATAAAGCGCCCGCCTTAGGATGCCACGCGAAGATTCGGGGCCG
>CAUYUJ010002040.1:20000-40000 GCA_963575745.1 Prorocentrum cordatum
CACCCTGGCGGGGCACCCGTCTTGGAACATCGACAAGTTACACAGATGGAAGGCGACTCATGTTTAAAAACGGGAATTACGCTTGAGACTTCCTCTGGTTTCATATCTACACGTTTGAACACGTGCAACGGGGGCATATTTTTTCACGACGGAGCTCTCGCTGGACCTGTCCTTGAATTGGCATGGTTCCTCCTCCTCCTCCTCCTCCTCCTCCTCCTCCTCCTCCTCCTCCTCCTCCTCCTCCTCCTCCTCCTCCTCCTCCTCCTCCTCCTCCTCCTCCGGCAAGCCCTCACGACGAACATCGGAAAGATCCTTCCTGACTGCGGCTCTCCTCCGTGCGGCAGGCGGCTGCTCGGAGCGGCCCCGCTCAGACCTTGGGCGGGCCCAGGCTGCTCGCGGCGCCGAGCGCGCGCTCGGCGCGGCTCAAGCGGGCATCGAGCTCCTCAGCGGAGGCCATGTTGGTGGCAGTTTTTTCGTGTCGAGCGACCCTGAACCTTGGGAAGATTGGCCACAAAGACGTTCGAGTTAGGAAAGCTGCACCAGAGTAATCACTAGTCTCATGGCCCCCTTCATCGCTAGAAGCTCCGTGTAAAAGGGCGTGCACCCGTTCTGGCCGCACTTGGGGGGCATCGTTATGTGGCGATGTGGCCGGACCCCTCCAGGGCCCTACACGGAGGCCCCCACGCGCAACGGCACGAACGCGGGGCGGGGATCTGTCCATATCCACCGCCCGTGGAACCGGCGTCTGGGGACCCCAGCGGGCGGTGGATATGGACACGTTTGGGCCCCAGGGGGCCCGAATGTATCCGTATCCGCCGCCTGCTGGGGTCCCCGAAGGTCGCGCATCCACAACCACAGCTGGAAGAGTCCTGCCATGGATCCCTGGAGGGCAGCGGGTACGACTGCTTTCCCGCCCGCGCGGGCGGGCATATCTCAGTCATACCTCATTTACCACCATCCGGGTGATAAGCACATTGGGGACATGGGATGGCGCAGCTTCCGGTTTGCGACTGGCGTCCGATCGAATTCACAATATGTATACCTATCTCCATGTTTCTCTCTCCCTCTCTCGGCCTCGCGATCTACCGATCTCACTACCTTCACGCCAACGTCACTATCTATGGACCTCACAATCGACCTGTCGACCGCTAACTATTGGTCTCACTATCTACCTACAAATATCACTCCCCGTCCATATTCTTGAACGACCTCACACTCAATCGTTCTGCATGTCGATGTACATGTCAAAACGCAGTTCGATTACCATTATAATCGCGCTCCCACTTACCAGTCGGTCGCAACGCGGTCAGCCTCTCCACGCGTTTATGTATACATTAGCATGCGCACTTCAATATGCATATCGGAATTGTTTGCCGCTGTGCATTTCGACCGCAGTTCGATGTGATGATCGATGTGAACCCCGATGTGCATGTCAATTGCAATTCAAGTCGCAAGTCGATGTGACCTCCGATTTCCACTGGAGCCGCATTTTAATTTCAATTGCCCGCTGAAGCGCTGACGCGACAACTACGGGGCAATTTGCGGGGCACCCCATGGGACAACCCGCGGGGCAACCCACGGGCGACTGCCACGAACATCGGATTGCACTATCTCCCGGTTTTCTCGTTGGCGACTCCGTTCCATCATTGTTTCGGTCTTCTCGTTGGCCCAATCGCAAGTATACTTTCTCGCCCCGTCTTCGAGACCCATGCGTGAGCGTGGCCGCCACATCCATTGAAGGAGATTTCTTGAGCTGTTCGAAATAGCGCGTTCGTAGTGTTCCTCGCTGGGTTATGATACCTGGTTATACCTGTTCTTCCCCAAGTGTAGAAGTAACGCATCAATTATGCGCCGGCCTCGCCCTTCGACCCAACTGTCTTCCACGAAAGAAGACGACGGCACGAACATGCAGATTCGTGGTCAGGTCTCACTGAAACGGATAGGGCGATGATTGCCACAATTTCTCCTCCACAAAGAAAACGCTGTTCTTCCCCGTGGCAGATCTCATCCCGTCTGTTTATATCAGCCTAGATCTGTCTAGTCGTCTCGCCCGTCAATTTCGGATTATGTGAAAGCTTCTTCCTCTCTGTGATCACACCAGACGCAATCGCAAAGTCCAGAGAAGAGATTCTGCCTCTGCCCCCCAGGGCGTTCATGGGAGGGTTGGCATCCAGCGCCTGCTGGAACCATTTCAACGCTTCATCGATCTCACACGTCGCAACGGCCACGAGTCGCCTCGCCCCCCTGGGCCAGTCGGCCAACGAGGCGGCGTCGGGGACGTCTGGAAGGTTACTTTCGGTTCCTTCGCCACTGCCCGAACCACTCAGCCCATCGCCAACGAGAGGGGCCAGTCCGATTTCATTGTCGCCAGGAGGGCCGCCACCGCCGCGCAGCCCCCCCTCCGCCCAGGGTCGCACATCCGCCGGGAGGGGCGGGCCCCTCCCAAGGCCGCCCGAGCCAGCACCTGAGCCACCTTCATCAGGCCCGCCACTTCCAGGAGGGCCACCAGGATCACCCGGCTCCAGATTCGCCCGGCGCCGCGCCCATGCTGAGCTGAGAGGGCCGACCAATGGCTCGAACAAGTCAGAATCAGGAAGATCGCACCCCCCTCGCCCGCCACCGCCACCCAACCCGGGCCCTTCCCCCCTGGCCCGCCGCCCCCCCCCCATGCATCGCGAGGGTTTACCGGGCCCCGCGGGAACCTCATCTTTCCCTTCAGACGGCTCGCATACGTCTGTTTCTGACTCTTCGAATAGAACAGCTGCAGGGGGCGCCAAAATCAACGCTCTGGACTCAGAGGCTTCGGCCCCCAAGGCAAGGGCCCCCCCTTCTTCATCCAGGGAATGACATTCGGATCCCATCGCCTCTAGCTTCTCTCCAGACAGCCACAAAGCATGCCCCCTTCTTCCCACGCGCCGCGATTCCCCCTGCCACCCACCCACCCCTGCCTGGCCGCAAGGGCCTCGGCCCTGCGAGCCGCAACATCGAAAGTATTCGACCGCTTCGCGAACTCGCCCCTCATCGCGCGGCGGGCGCCTCATCTCGAGGGCCTGCACTCGCGATTCCACATCAGACTCGCTCGTCTCTCCCTTCAGCTGCCACGCGCGCGCCTCATGCTCGGACCCGCGACGCCGATCGCCCTCGCTGTCTTGCCCACGACGCTCCTCTTCCGCTTCCTCGGCGCGACAAGCCGTTGAGAGCTCTTCCGTAATCTTCTTATCGGCACGGAGCTGACACCCTGCAGCCCCGAGGTTAAAAACTGCCTTCGCAGCGCAGCCTGTCACGCAGACGACAGTCTGCGCGTCGGGCCCGAAGGCGCAGGCAGCAGAGAAGGGCACCGCAGACGGCCGTCGCCGTTGCCCCTCCGCCCCGAGAGAAAGCGGCTCTTGCGCCAGCACGCAGACCCACGGTCGACGTCGCCGTAGCCCGGCGGGCGTGCGTCGCATTGTCTGCCAAAGATAACTGATTCCGCAATTTTACAACATGCGCCTTGACTTCTTTATCCTCCTCCTCCTTCACTGTCCAGTCCTACGGCGATCATTCCACCCCATCTGGGTCTGCGCTATTGGCTCGGCCTCCAGCCTCGCGGCCATTGGCTTCGCCCCACGACTATTGGCAGGGATCGCCTCTGCGGCTCTGGCTCGGGACGCCACGAAGAGTCGCGCGCGGAGGCATCCCGCTCTAGCACGCGCCATAGCTGTTCTATCGTACGTTTCATCTCACAACCCTCTGTCGGCCTTAGCCCAGGCACTCTCGGCATGCGCCTGGGTCCTGTTCCAGGCAAAATCTTGCCCAACTCTCAATCGAGCCTCCTTGGCCGCCTCGGCGCGAGAGGCTTCCAACCCACGCACTCGGAGCAGACCCCTGCACTGGGCGACCCGCCACTCCGAGCTTCGCCGCGCCACGTAGTTGCGCTTGATTGGCGAACACAAAATCACCGCGCGGGAAGCAAACGTTGCATCCTGGACACGCGCGCGAGCACCCCGGGCACTCGAGCTCGGCGCAGCTTCCCCCCTGGCACAAGCATCGAGATTCCGCCGCGCCATCGCATCGGGACGCGGGCTGCCAGCAGGCGCCCTGGACAGAGACCACGCCGGCATTCGAGATGCTCGATCTCAAGGACCCAAAGCCTTGACCTGATACGCCGCGCATCATCTCGGTCTCTACTGGTTCGAGCGATATTTTTTTTTGTTCCCGAGCTCTTCAGCGAGGTGCTCGACGAATCCCTCGTCTGCCACAGCTCTCTGACAGCGGCAGTCGAAGCGCCCCCCCCGGCTCTCTGTCGCATCCTGTCTTGGCGAATCTTCCCCCACGGGTGCGAGGGATCGGCGGCTGGTCGTCATCGGACGCCGGCGATAGTGACGTCACCAGCCGGCACCTCTTCGCCGCGCTCGCGAGCTCTCCAGTCTACCAACCTCCCCCTGTCCTCTTCGAGCGCCCAGGGCCCCCCTCGAATCACCGCCCCTTGCACCGTCAACGACGGAGGGCCGACCGCGCCCAACGAATTCGGGAAGCACCCGGGGAGGGACTTCTGAAATAGTCTCTCGACGACTCCTGGCTATTCCCATGGACCCTCCCGCACCTGACGGGGCCTCAACGCACCGGGAACTAGAACCATCGCCCTCAGGCAGATCATCGCGGCATAGGCCAAAAGCCCGCCGATCGATTTCTATCTTCCGCGCACGGTCGGGGGTCATAGTCGTCGCCGATGGCGACTTGGATTTTGCTATATGTCCGCTCTTCGTATAGAACTCCGCATATAACTCCCTCGACGCATAGATTGGGATGGCCAAGATCCGCCAAGATTCCCTCAGGGGGTCGGCCCCGCGCGCGAAGACATATGCCCTTGGGTTCGTCCGCGCGTCATCTGGGCGCACGATCGCATGGACCTCCTGTTGCTCAGGGAAAGTACTGGTCTTAGTCATACTATTACTTGGCTATCCTGGCATCCATCGGGAGACCGACGATCCCTGTCACCCGTGATCACGTCATCGCAGGGACCTCCCTCACTGCTAGGGTTCAGGTCTGAGCCACTGCTGTCTCGTAGAACACTGACAGAACTTGCCAACACTCGCTTCTCGGAAGATCATGCTTGCGAGGTCGCTCAAACTAGCGTCTGGCATTGCGCCCCCACTGCCAGGCGCAGTGTCGCCGCGGTGGAAGCTGTCACCTGGCTCAACGTAGGAGGCATCATCCTGATCCCTTCCAGCAATTTCCCAGCCTTCGGCGGAGAATATGTTTTTGATCCGGTGTTCTACACTGTCTTCAGAATTGCACGACCACTGTAATGCAGATGTTCCATATTATCCTGCCTCCACGGGGTTTCTTCGAGAGGACTTCGTGCATGGCATGCCCCTTCGTGCTGAGCGATGACATTGCGGCGGCGCGAGCAGAGCAAGCGCCTCCTTTTCCCCAACGGTCGGGGCGTCACACGCGCTTCGACGTCAGTCACGCCTACCACCTCCTCTGAAAGGGTAAAAAGTCTTGAGCCAAACGCCCGCAGCGGCACGCGGGAGAAAACATGACGCAGGCAAAAGCGAACGTTTATCAACTGAATGGCCCCGGTGTTTATACAGTTCTTGCTGCTATCCTTTAACTCCAGGAGCTGCTGGTGGCCTCGAAAAGCCTCCAAGAAACCCTGGACATCTGAAGGGAACGGCTGCGGTGCTTATGCCTCTCTTCCTGCTCTCCATCGACTCTAGGGGTTACTGCAGGCCTCCAGAAGCCTCCTGGGAAACCGCAGATGCCCGCAGGGAATGGCCGCGGTGCTTATGCAGATGTTGCTGTTCTCATTCGGCTCCAGGAGCTACGGCAGGCCTCCAGAAGCCTCCAGGAAAACCCCAGATGCCCGCAGGGCATGGCCGCGGTGCTTATGCAGCTGTTGTTGTTCGCTCCTTCAGCTCCAGGAGCTGCTGGAGGCCTCCAGGGCCTCCTGGGAAGCCCGGATCCTCGCAGGGTGTTTATGCAGTGTTTCGTTGTTTTCCTTCGACTCCAGGAGCTGCTGGAGGCCTCCAAGGGTCCTCCATGTTTGATTTGTTTCCCCGTAAGGGCTTCAACCACCGTTAAACACCCCCACGCTGGGGGGGTAGCAAACAGCCTGGACGTGGCAAGACGCAGGCTCCAGCAGTAAAAAGACAACAGCCGCGTTAAAGGTTCGAGCGGACCCCAGCCTCCACTTGAACTGCATCGGTGAGACGTAGGGCTCGGGTTCGGGGGACTCGGGCTGGCCTGACGGGGCCGTCATGACAATGACAATGATGAGACCCAGGTCGGCAATTTGACGCGAGCTCCACCTGCAGACATCCCACGGAAGCTGGACCGTCCAAACCTACGACGCGCTCGTCAGAGAGCGTCGGCAGACCCGAGCTGCGGCGCACTCGAGTCTCACGTGTCCCCGACTGTAACACTTTGCTTAGGTCGGGCATGTCCCCCTACAGGCGGATTTGACGAAAAATTGGAAATACCCAAAAAAATCAAAAACATATGCAAAACTAATCGAAAATCGCCCCCTGATTGTTTCACTATGTATGAATATTCCTCCTGTAGATGGACAGGCCCGACTTAAACCTGTGCGCTTGGGGCCCACGAAGCCGACGCGCGCGCACCTCAGAGCAGAGGAGGGGGAGAGGTCCGCACGCGAGAGGCCTGGTGGGATCCGCGACCAGGCCCACGCGCCCACATTTCCAGCTGGGGTTAGCTCGGGCATGTCCCCCTACAGGCGGATCTTGCACAGAAGACAAAAAATGCCCCAAACAAATTTCAACAATACTCGAAAACAGTCCAAGACTCGTCCCCAGACTGTTGTTCGACTCTTTAAAAATATATATATTCCTCCTGCAGAGGCACACGCCCGACTTAAAGCTGGGGTCCCACGGGCCGCGGGGGGAGGCTGGGAGGTCTCGGTGCTAGGGTGCTCCGGTGGCGGCGGGCCGCGGGGGCACTGCGGGGCAGCGGCCGCCTGGGGAGCGCAGGTCCCGGCGTGACTTGCAGTCCGCGAGGGGAGGGAGGAGGAGGAGAAGGAGGAGGAGCAGGAGGAGGAGGAGGAGGGGGAGGAGGAGGAGGATCAGGAGGAGGAGGAGGAAGAGGAGGACGAGGAGGAGGAGGAGGAGGAGAATCGAGTTCTCGGGCCGTTCGATACTGCACTGCCTCGAGAGGAGGAGGAGGAGGAGGAGGAGAAGGAGAAAGAGGAGGCATAGGCGGAAGAGGAGGAGGGAGGCAGGGAGGGAGGGAGGCAGGGAGAAGATGGAAGAAGGAAGAGGGAATAACAAAAATCAAGAGAGGCAGGACGAGGTGGGATGATGGGGAAGACGAGGAACAAGGAAGAGGGAATAAGGAAAGATAGGCAGGAGGAGGTGGGATGAGGAGGAGGAAGAGGAGGAGGAGGAGGAGGAGGAGGAGCACGAGGAGCAAGAGGAGCAGGAACAGCAGGAGGAGCAGGAAAAGCAGGAGAAGCAGGAGAAGCAGGAGGAGTCAGAGGAGAGGGGGGTGGAAGCGGGGCAGTCAGGATGAGGATGCGGGGGTGAGGGATGATATGACGTCGCCACACGCCAACGGCGGCTCGCTGATCACCGCCGGTGGTCCCTCGCCCGTCCCCGTAGTTGCCCCAACCGCCGCTCCCCTGCAATACATAGTAGAGAAGAGCTCGCGGCAGGGAGGAGGGACCCTCCAGGGGGCAGGGTAGCTGGGTCCCCCAGCCAAGCCTGGAGGGGTTTGGGAGAACGAGGAAACTGCGCCGACTGAGGAGTCGAGCAGGCCCTCCCCCTCCGCCTCCTCCTCCTCCGCCTCCTCCTCTTCCTCCGCCTCCGCCTCCTCCTCCTCCTCCTCCTCCTCCTCCTCCTCCTCCTCCTCCTCCTCCGCGCCTGCTCTTCCGCACCTGCGGGCTCAGCGGGGCAGGGGCGGGCGCAGTCCTTGTTCACGCGGCTGGGGCCGTGGGACGTGGCGCGGTTGGGCGCCTGGGCGGGGGGGGGGCGCTCGGGAATGCCAGGACGAGGAGGAGCTGCCCATAAGAACGAGGGGTGGGGAGCGTTTTGGAATGTTTGAGCCAAGCCCGAGGGATCGTGCTACACCGAACGACGCGTGCACACCCCTGAAAGAATGATGGGGGATGGGGGAGGAAGAGGAGGAGGAGGAGGAGGAGGAGGACAAGTGTGAACCCAAGAAGTAACAACGATGTTGCAGTAAACCGTCCCTCCAATTTCCCTCCTCATAGATCCCAACTAGAATGTATCATGGTTGCGGGAATCGGCCCATCAGAAGACAACCGTCTGAGAATCCACAATCGTGCCAGAACGCCGTTGCTGGAATTTAAACGCGGCGTATCAACATGACTGTTGCGTCATCACACTCCTAATCGCGCCAGAGCACCATTCTTGGAATTTCAGTACAACGAATAAACATGACTGTTGAAAACCACCTGCCCTCCATACGTGAAACTGTTTCAAATGCCAAGCTTCAGGATCATAGATGGTGGGACAGGGAAGAGTTATTTACGCAGCACCCCGCTGCTGCGGATAAGAGTGAGGGGGCGGGTGCGGGGTGGTTCGCGGGTGGGTTGGTTGCGGGTGGGTCGCGGGTTCGCAGTTGAGTCGCGGGTGGGTCGCGGGTGGATCGCGGGTGGATCGCGGGTGGGTCGCGGGTGGGTCGAGGGTGGGTCGCGGGTGTGTCGCGAGCGGGTCGCGGGTGGGTCGCAGGCCCGGTCGCGTGTGGGACGACGACAACAACACCAACACCAACAACAATAATTTCAAGACTGTTTGCTCCTACACGCTCGCATGCCATTCAATACGTATATCTCGAGACCTCGGTATCCGCCCTCTTCGTCTTACCCCTTGGGGGTATGTCTTCCCTACCTGCCTCGCGTAGTTGGCGCAGCTCCCAAAACAGGAAAAGGAAGGGAGGAGTGAAGCGACAAGGGGGAGGGAGAAGGATAGAGCACGAGAGAAACTTGCAGGAAGAGGGTTACGAGCAGGAGCACGAGCGGCAGAACCAGACGGGCATGCCGGGTGGGCGGGCCCTAACGGGCAGGTCCGGCGGGCGGGCCCAGGACGGCCAGGTCGAGCGGGCGGGTGGCTAAAGCGTCAACCCATCATGAAGGAAGTTTTGAGCGAGATCGCGACTCCGAAGTAAATCGCTAGGAGAGCGTGATTCCTGAATCTTGGGAGCACGGCGCCGCAATGAAATGCGAGGACACACCACTCGAGAGCGCGACGACTACAGAAAGTGTGAAAATGTCCGCGAGGAAGCGCGCTCTTGAAATAAATTGTGAGGAAATGTCAGGCGGGACCACGCGCGCAAGGGCGTTTGAATGATTCCAACACGCGCGCGCGGGAGGTACGTTCTGTCGCACTTTACGAAGATATCGAAAAACCGCTGTTCTTCTTAAGAATTCACAAGAGCGCGAGCGCAGGCTTTTTTGAAAATTCCTGTTGCGAAACCATCGGTTCCTTAAATGTTTTGGGGGCACTCGACTTTGAAAGCTCTACGAAACCTAAAATGTTTGAAAGAGTTCGGCATGAGCGCGCGACGACGCGCGCGTGCGCACGTTGCCCCAACTGTTGCATTAAGGGACTGGCTGGGATAATAAAAAATCATATTTGGGATGGACAAATGTGCAGAATCCTAAACGAAAAACAATACGAACGGGCGGCCCGTTGAGTCTGGGGGGGAGGTAGATCCGACTGTCTTTCAAGCAAATCTATGTTGTGCACTCTACGTGGTGCAATTTATGTTGTGCGGTCTCTGTGGTGCTATCTATGTGGTGCATTCCATGCGGCGCAATCTAGGCTGTGCAATCCATGTGATAAATTATACGCGGTGCCATGATCGTTGTGCAAGATACGTGGTGCAATCTAGGTGGTGCAATCTATGCCGCGCAATATACGCCGTGCAGTCTATGTGGTGCAATCTATGTGCTGGAATTGATGCGGTGCAACTGATGTTGTCCTATCTACGGCGGCAACGAGGTGGCGACGGGGCGGCGACGGCGACACCATAGCCGCCAGACGGCCACACCGGCCCAGACGACGGGCAGCGACGAGGCGGCGACGGGGCGGCGACGGCTACTACGGCTACTACTACTACTACTACTACTACTACTACTACTACTACGACTACTACTACTACTACTACTACTACTACTACTACTACTACTACTACTACTACTACTACTACTACTACTACTACTACTACTACTACTACTACTACTACTACTACTACTACTACTACTACTACTACGACTACTACTACTACTACTACTACTACTACTACTACTACTACTACTACTACTACTACTACTACTACTACTACTACTATAACAACGACTACTACTATACTACTACACTACTACTAACTACTACTACTACTACTAAACTAGTACACTACTACTTACTAGTACTAGTACCACTACTACTACACTACTACTACTACTACTACTACTACTACGACTGCTGCTGCTGCTGCTGCTGCTGCTACTACTACTACTACTACTACTACTACGACTTACTACTACTACTTACTACTACTACTACTACTACTACTACTACTACTACTACTACTACTACTACTACTACTACTACTACTACTACTACTACTACTTCTGCTGCTGCTGCTGCTGCTGCTACCACTACTACTACTCCACTACTACTACCACTACTCCTACCACTACTCCTACCACTACTACTACGACTACTACTATTACTACTACTACTACTACTTCACCATTACTACTACTACTATTACTACTACTACTACTATTACTACTAATACTACTACGCCTACTACGACTACGACTACGACTACGACGACTACTACTACTACTACTACTATTACTACTTCTACTACTACCACTACTACTACTACTACTACTACTACTACTACTACTACTACTACTACTACTACTACTACTACTACCACTACTACTACTTCTACGAGTACTAGTAGTAGTACTACTATTACTATTACTACTAATACTACTACTACTACTACTACTACTACTACTACTACTACTACTACTACTACTACTACTACTACTACTACTACCACTACTACTACTACTACCACGAGCACTGCCTCTACCAATCTGCCCGTCCCTATACTGTCAGATGCCACCTCAATCCCCCAGTTTCACATGGGGCCACCGGAAATCTCAGACCTCAAAGGGGACGGGGCCGATACAACTTACACCCCGTGCACACTCCGCGACGGCAACGCCTCGGGAATGCGGGCCCGAGATGAAGGGCGCACCCGGGAGATCGAACTGAAGATATTGGGTGGGTGGGTGGGCAACGAGCATCGCTCCCCCATGACCCGTCTCATCCGGGCAGAGACGACCATGCCTGCAGGCGCCCGACAGACGCCACTGACAGGCGAACATGTTCTGTAGATCCACTGGCAGCGCGGGGGCGCGACACCCCGACCAACGAACGCACTTAACGCGCCGATGGTTTCCTGCGCCAGATGCGGCCACTGAGCGGCCCAGATACTTAGGCCCTGAATGGCCTGTTGATCGCACGCAGGCTACGCGGGGGCGTGCCACCCCAGACAAGCAATGCCACGCTGAACGCGACTGCTGGCGATCTCACCGAGACCGGCCAATGAGCGGCCCATACTGTCCTGACCCCTGAAAGGCCAGACAGCCGCGCACTGGCATCGAGGGGTCGCGATACCCCGGCCAGCATTACGCACTGAACGCGAGTTCTGGCTGCCTGCGCCGAGGACGGCCGCTGAGCGGCCCCGCGCGAGCAGGTCATATGACGACGTTGGGCAGGTGCAGATATCCGAATTTCCGAAAGGCTTCGCCCTCCTCCATTTCGTGCCAATCTGCCCTTCCCTCAACTGTCCGATGCTATCTCAATCCTCCACCATAAAGGGGGCAACCTGAAATGTCAGACCTCAAACGGGACGGGGCCGGAATAATTTACACCCCCGAAGCGCCCCAATCGAGGCCATCATTCCCCTACCTATACGACCGCCCTGCGGGCGATAAGGACGTCGGGGCGGGATTGAAATCAAATGCCCACCCTGACTGACCTCCAGCCTGCCACCTGGATATCATATCTCTCTTGTTGGAAGAGATGGGTTGGATAATATAAGATGGATTGGATTGGCCCGCCGCAGGCGCAGAAACAAATGCATTCATGGATTGGGTTGGATTGATTGGATTAGGTGGGATAAAATAATGTGGGACAAGATGGTGTGGATAAGATAAGACGGGTTGGATTGGACAAGATGGATTGGATCAGATAACCTGGATTGGATCAGAAAGCCTGCCGCTGGCGCCGACAAAACAAAAATGACGGATTGGGTTGAGAGGATTGGATTGGATAGGATAAGCTGGATTGGATAAGACAAGATGGGTTGGATTGGAAGAAATGGACTGGATAAGAAAAGACGGATTGGATTGGCTTGCCGCAGGCGCAGACACAGATGAATTGATTGATTGGGTTGGGTGGATTGGATTGGGTGGGATAAGATAGGATGGGGCAGGATGGGTTGGATCAGATAAGATGGATTGGATTGGACAAGATTGATTGGATAAGAGAAGCTGGATTGAATCTGAAAGCCCGCCGCAAGCGCCCCCCCCCAAAAAAAAAGAAGAAAAAAAAAAAAAAAAAAAAAAAAAAAAAAAAAAAAAAAAAAAAAAAAAAAAAAAAAAAAAAAAAAAAAAAAAAAAAAAAAACGCTACGCGCGTTAGCGCCGGGGCGCCCGGGACACCCAGGACACCCGGAACACCGCCCGGCCCAATTGGGGCACCTCCCGGCCACCGGCGGACGGGAAACGGACTTTCGCTCCTACTGGCACACGGGACACCCGAGACACCGCCTGGCCCAACTGGGACACCTCCCAACCACTGGCGGACGGGAACGGACTTTCGCTCCTACTTCGGCCTAGCTACAGGAGGATCACGCGCAGCTTCGCCTCGCCCGCACGCACGACACGAACGCGAAACCGAAACCGATTTCCCGGCGGGGGGTCTCCGATCCACTGCGATCTCACCCCCCAACTTCCGATGCCCCTACGTAGATTTCCATCGGCGCCCAGAATGGGGCACTCGACGCACAGAGACCTCACAACGCAAGACTGGGCGCGAAGAAAAGGCCCCGAGCTGGCGCTTGCCAGGGACACCGAGCTGCCCCGGCGAGCAACGCGCCGAGGGGGGGAGGTGCATTTTCAAGGCGGGGCTGTCTTCTCCCTGATGCGCCGGAGTTTCTTTGGCCCTGACTCGGGCGGCAGCGGCGGCCGCGCGTTCGCGGCGAGCGATCTGCGGGCGCCATCTTGAAACGCAGACAAGAAACGAGCCTCCATTACATGAGTGCTCGCGTTCGCACACGCGTCTGCCATAGTGCTAGCAGACTTCCAACCGCCCTGCGCCTGCACAAAGGAAGCCGGCACTAGGGCGCCGCGGGCGCACCGTTCAGCCCATCCCCCACGGAAGGAGCGGGTGCTCGTCGAAGCACCCCGGAAGAATGACGCCACCGCTTTGCGCCACAGGTCTGGGGAAACCGGCTTAACAGATGTCCCTGTTGCGCAGAAACGAGCTACTGAATCAGCGCAGATGTTCGAACGCACGGCGAGCCATCCGCGGAAAACGCGAGCCGGATTCAAGCCGTTCACTTCGCCATCTGGCAACCAGCACCGCTGCCCTGCGCCGAAGGGGTCGTTCTTATGCCTCTTGATATAGCAAGATACGCTGCCGCGTTCCACTCGCACATCCGACAGACAGAGAGAAATTGCCTCTGGGACGCGGCGGACCCCGAAGAACGCGAAGACAGCAATGGCTGCGTCACGAATGCTGGCAGGAGCGATTTGCACCCGGCGGCCAAGTACAAGCGCCGATGGCTCTGCCGAGGAGATGGCTCTTTTCAAGTGGGAAATGTGGCCAGCTCGCTTCCTGGGCCCACGCAAAAAACTGGGGGGGTCCGCCGCCCCCACAGTCGTCGAAGATGCTGCTGACATTGCGACGGGAGCGCCGCGCCTTGACCGCGCACTTGTTGCCCTGTATTCCGCGCCAGCTCGCTCCGCCCATCGCAGCGAACAGCGGCGCGAACTTCTCAGGGCTGTCCACTGGCAACGACTTGCTGTCTACAAGCTGCTCTTTGCCGCGGACGCGCAATCGCAACGATTGCGCGCGCGTTTGCCGGGGGGACCCCCCCCAACCTGGCCCGAACATTGCGCGGGCTAGCTCTGGCAAGCGGGCCCTCGCAGAAGATGCCGTCGCCGAGGCTGTCGGCGGCAGCGGGCGCGAGACTAGGGCGAAACTGAGCAACTATGGCCGCTCGCCAGGGCCGAGCGGCGCCGGCCCCCGAGGGCCCGAGCGGCAACTCCGAAAGGCATGCGCTGAAGGACGGCCCGGGGCAGCCCGTCTCGACGCAGGAACTGGCCCCAGGGGGGCCGACGCTCATACCATGCCCCAGGGCACTGGGTTGGATGCGCCATCTGCCGTGGGCAACGGGCGCCGCGCAGAAAAAACACCCGCGCTGACTGGAAACGGCTCCGGGCGCCCACGCGAGAGTGGGGTGGAGGCCAGGGAGATGCAGCGCGACGAATGGAAGCGCGCCTTCCCACTATCTGGACGGGGACTTGGACGACGTACCATCCTGCTCTTTTGGTCTCGTCAGCGCACCAGGGTCAAACGTTGGATTCAGGGGCCGAATGCACATCGATGCGCAAAGAAGCCCCGAGCCCGATAACCAGCAAACTGAAACACGGGGACCTGGTCAACGCACGGGGACTGCACTCCCAAGGCATTGGGGCTTGATAAATTAACTCCCGATGGACAGCGACACCTGAACGCGCACATGTTCAAATTCACTGGATGGGGCCCCGGGGCCCAAACAAAAACTGACACAAACCAAGGTTTTGGGCGGGACCTGGAGCTCGACCCCAATCGCGAAAAATTCTTCGGGTGGGATTCTGGAGGACAAGTTCTGCCGAATCCCAGTTCGAAATCACCCGAGCGCCCGAGTCGGTAGGTCTCGGGGTCGGGCCGCTGGCCCAAGTGGACGGGAGAGCCCCAGCGAAGAAGGCTACCCCCGATATGTTTGGCGCAACCGCGAAGGTCGACAGACTCTCGAGGCCCGGCGCACACCTCGGACGCCATCCGAATGGAGCCTCGTGGCCAGGGGGGGAAGCCTTCGGCGAAGATCCCCGAGCCCGAAAATTACAGCCCGGCTGAAGCCCAGGGCTCCAGGAACACAAAGGCGGGCGCACGCGCGGCCGCGAATCGCGCCCCGCACATCGACGCACGGGTCGGAAATTTTCGGGGGGCGGCCTCGGAGCCCGAACAACCAGCGGACACGCGGATCGGGAGATCTCAGGGCGGGGCCCCGCACCCGAACAGCGGTCAAGCGCTGCTGCCACGGCTCTCTGAAGCCCGAGGCCTTGCACATGCAACAGCGGCTTTACAAATTTAGGCGGGTCGATTCAGAGCGCGGCCCCCACAGGCGCCCACATCGGAGAATCCCAACCAAACCTGCTGGACAGGCGCCCCATCGGGAATCGCCGCAGGCAGCCGGATACGAGGAGGAAGAAGGCACGGAGAGCAACGAGGAAAAAAAGGGGAAAGGGGATAGGCAAGGACAGGGCGCAAGAGAGAGGGAGCGAAGTAAGAAAACAAGAAAATAATTAGTGCAACCACCCCTCACGCCGGCATCCGCTCGCCGGCGAAGCCGGCATGGTTGCGCCCGATTCCGACCGCCCAAGTCGCGGGGGGCATCGCAGAGCCGACGGGGCAGCGCAAGAGGAAACGCCCGAACGGCGGCGGGGGGCGAACCTGCACCGGCGACCGCGGCCAGTCTTCTCGCACCCCCCCCCCCCGGGGCCACGACCCCCCGCCGCCGCCCCGTCGTCGCCCCCCCTCCCCCCATCCACCTCCTCGGCCCCCCTCTTCCTGCGCGGCGCCCGCCAGGGCCCCCAGGGCGCGGGGGCGCCTCGTCGCGCGCGACCCTGATCCTGGAAGGAAGGCGGCGGCTGAAATACGGGGGGCGGGGCGGGGAGCGATGAGCGAAGCGGCAAGGGCAAAGAACGACGATGGAGTGGAATTGAGAGGGTCAGCTTTTCAAACAGGAAATGCATGTCGTCTGACTGTTTTAACGCGCGCGAGCGCAACGGCTTACAAATGCGCCGCGACGGGCGGCGCACCGACGCCGCTCGACCGCGCGGCGCCCGCGAATCCCCCGCGGCGACAGCGGCTTACAATGCGCGCTGAATGAAGCCAGTGGCATTCGAAGGAGCCACGGGGCATCTGAAGAGAACAGGCGAACGAGACGGCAGGGTTCTCGCACCTCCTCGCACACCCCGTTCCTGCCCCCCCCCCCCCTGCGGGCAGGGACGCGCGCTAGCCCACGGGGCCCGCGAACGCGCGCCACCGCAGCCGCCCTGATTCTCTCGCCCTCCCAGGAAGGAAAAGAGGAAGGGGGAGGCGGGGGTGGGGGCGGAAGGGAAGTGTTCGGAGGTGGCAAGGGTGGCGGCGGCGGCGGCGTCGCGGCGGCGGTGGCGCATATGGCATATTCTTGGGGCCCGCGCGTTCTGTTCCATTACGGGCACGAGTCAGCCGGCCAATGAAACGCAGCGACGCCGACGCGCTCGCACTCCGGGCCTGGCGCGCTGGGCCGGCCACCCAAAGCTTCGCAACCAGCCTGAGAGCGCTTGACCACAGCGCGCGAATTGCGCAGGCAGTGGCGGCAGTACGTATTCATGATGGTGCCAATGGCCCTGCGGCCCGGCTCACTGCCCTGGAATTTCGCGCCCATGCGCCGCTGCACGAAAGCGGGGCCCCGGCGCCCCATCATGCCAGACAGCTCAGACAGCATGGCATTCATCACCTGCGCTTTCTCGGCGGTCTTGCCCTGCTGCACCTGCCCTTTTCCCTGGCCACTCCGCGCGCCGGGGAGCCGCCTGCGCCGCTGCCAGCCGCGGCCGAGCGGTTCGACGCGGCGCCCTCCGCCGCGCGGAACTCCTTGCACGCTGGCCCACCACAGCTGCTCCCCGGGAGCCCCGGAGCGACGGCGTTGAGGGCTGGGCCTGCGGTCGCAAGGATGAAGGGCGCAACGGCTAGACGGGAGAGGCCGATGTTCCAATCGAGCAGGAAGTCAGACTTGAGCACGGCCAAATCCAAAGGCGCCCTGGCGGTGGCCTTCGTGGCCCTGCCCTTGATCGACTTGATCATGGCGAATCGGAGCGGCATGATCTCGCCCCTCTGGGCCTTCATCTTCCCAGGCGACGACCCTTTCGCGGTGGCCGGGTCGACGGTCTGACCCTCGAGAACCAAGAACAGGTGCAGGCACTTGCGCGCCAGAGCGGCCACGGCGCTGTCCTTCGAGACTGCCTTGTCGGACATGAAAGAGCGGAACTCGTCGGGGTTGCCGCCGTGGGGCGACAGGCAATGAGTTTTCCAAGAAGTCTTCGGCGCGTTCTTCAACATGACTGCGCGCTTCAACTGCTCGGCCTCAGGACTGTCCGGATCGCTGCACAAATCGGCCACGATGTTGGCGACTGCGGGGTCGACCATGAAATCTGCTGCGTTTTGCTACCAATCCTTGTCGATGTTCAGTTTACGCCACCCCAGCGCGATCTTCGTGGGGTCGCAGTCCCCGAGGTACTTGCGCCAGGGAAACTGTTCGTCAAGGTCGGCTTCTTCCTTCGTGAGCGAGGCAACTGCGGCGGACACAGCCTGAATGCTGTCGCTCTGCTCCGCGGCCCTGAGCACCACGAACAAGCTGGCGGCAGACATCGCCGTGTTGAGTGGCGACTCGGGTCCGAAAGCGTTGACTGGATGCGCTCGCGGACCCCCTCCTTGACGGCGGTCTGGAGCGTCTCTGCAAGGGGCCCGTTCGGAAGGATGGCTGCCTTGAACCACGCGTTCGCGGCCTCCTCTCCGAACACGTATGGGGCGACACAAGCCATTGCAGGGCGCGGGGGGGTCGCCGAACGGACGCGGATTGTCTGCATGCTGGTCACTGCAAGTGGCTTGGGCCTCGAATTGCAGAGCGGCGGCTAATCGCAGGTGCGGAGGGGGCGTTGGCTCTGGCACTCGATGGGAGGACTCAGACAAACCCACCACCCTGGGGCGAGGCAGGACGCACGAGTGAGAGGGAGGGAAGAAAGGACACGGGAGAGGGAAGAGTGCGCCGACGTAATGAACGTCTCCCCTGCAATGTTGCGTCGCCCACGTGGCACCCCGCAATCGCGGAAGATTGAGAAAGTCAACGACCGTTCAGCCCCCTCACTCGACAAGACACTACACAATGTGTGGGACAAGGGAAGTCGCGGAGGGAGGACGCGACGACGGCGATGAAGAGACGATGATGACGAAGAGCGAACACATGATGATGATGACCAGATGAATGATGATTTGTTCCCAACCATCCTGTGGTGTTGGGTCGTCGTTTTGAAGAGACGGTCCCCGCGTTTTCCTCTTCTCGTGCCCCCCCCTCTTCCCTACCGTCCGCATGCGTCCCGCACACCCAGTACAGCGCTTCGTGGCCCCATAGGGAGCCCCACCGAAGGTCCTTGTGCTACCGTCCGCATGCGTTCCGCACACCCAGTACAGCGCTTCGTGGCCTCGTAGGGAGCTCCACCGAAGGTCCCAGTGCTACCGTCCGCATGCGCCCCGCACACCCAGTACAGCGTTTCGTGGCCTTCCTCCCCCTCCTCCCTGCGTTTCACCCACCCAGTACACCGCTCCGTGGCCCCATGGGGAGCCCCACCGAAGATCCCAGTGCTACCGTCCGCATGCGTGCCGCACACCCGGCACAGCGCTTCGTGGCCCCATAGGGAGCTACACCGAAGGTCCCCGTGCTACCGTCCACATGCGTCCCGCACACCCAGTACAGCGTTTCGTGGCCTTCCTCCCCCTCCCCCCTGCGTTTCACCCACCCAGTACAACGCTTCGTGGCCCCATAGGGAGCTCCACCGAAGGTCCCAGTGCTACCGTCCGCATGCGTCCCGCACACCCAGTACAGCGATTCGTGGCCCCATATGGGACCCCCACCGAAGGTCCCAACGCTACCGTCCGCATGCGTCCCGCACACCCAGTACGGCGCTTCGTGGCCCTCCTCCCCACCCCACCTGCGTTTCACCCACCCAGTACAACGCTCCGTGGCCCCATAGGGAGCTCCACCGAATGCCCCAGTGCCCCCGTCCGCAAGCGCCCTGGAAGCCCAATATGGCATTTTCACTCACCCAATGCAGCGCTTCGTGGCCCCATAGGGAGCCCCACCCAAGGCCCCAGTGCCGTCTGGGAAATGTAATTTGGCATTTTCACCCACGTAACGCAGCGCTTCGTGGCCCCATAGGGGGCTCCACTGAAGCCCCCAGTGGGACCGTCCGCATGCGTCCCTTTAACCCAATATGACATTTTCACTCACTCAGTAAAGCGTTTTGTGGCCCCATAGGGAGCTCCACCGAAGCCCTCAGTGGGACCGTCCGCATGCGTCCCGGAAACCCAAGTCGGCACACCACCCACACAGTACAGCGCTCCCCCGCCCAGTGCAGCGCTTCGTGGCCCCATAGGGAGCTCCACCGAAGCACATGTTCACAATTACGATACCCACAACTGCATATGGTTGGTACCTTCGCCAAGATAAATTGTTTTTTCAAGGCCAGAGAATAGCATGGTTGGCAGATCAATGACCGGGGCCTCACGCCACGTCACAGACGAGCCCTCGCTCCGCCACAACCGGAAAAAGGTGGCCCACCAGGCCCTGCGCCGCCAACGACGCAAAACAGCCGCCCGGAACCACGGCGCGCCTGGGTCTTCCGGCAGCAGCAGAAAAATGCACTGACACCGACCTGATCGGAACAAGGACTCCAGCCAAGGCAGAGCGCGAGCAGCTAAAGCGCGCGGCGGGTGGGCCCAGGTTTTGCGAGCGGTGAAGTTGGCTTCGAAGACTGTGTGCTCAGGGAAGAACCAGGCAGCTGCTCGGGCACCAATTCCAGCGCGGTCTGCGAAAAGATCGACATCGAAAGGGCCGAATTTCGGGATGATGTCGTTCATTACAGAA
>CAUYUJ010002040.1:46507-66507 GCA_963575745.1 Prorocentrum cordatum
GACAAGCGATGAACACACAGCCTGTGTAGCGCCACGTTGAAACTGCAAATCTTCGACTAAAACATGCGTGGTCGAAAGGGCTGCGGGGGGAGCTCTAGAAACACGCAGATACAAGTAAATGACATGTAGTCAATGAAACTGCCCTAAGATTGCCAACGAGCTCAAGGAGATAACCCAAAGAGCCCAGCAGACGATCCGCAGAGGCCCCAACATGGCCGCCAGGTGGCGCCCCGGTGCCACAAGAGGCCCCGGGATGTGGTCCGAGGGTGCCCCTGGGCCCCCTCGCCGCCGCCGCCCCCTGGAGGCCAAACTCGGTACGAAAACATTCGACGATGAGATCCCCACATGCGCATCATCATGCTCTGGCGCGTTCCTCTGCGAGCGGCTGAGCGCGAGGGAGTCTGGGCCTGAGCACGACTAAACGAGTGAGTCCGAATGTGAGCGCTGTGTTCTGCCGCGTTCTGCCACCTGCCGATATGTGTCGTTCACTGCTGCCCCTAATCATCCGCATGCTCCTCCTCCTCCGCCGCCTCCTCCTCATCATCCTCCTCCTCATCCTCCCTGGCCAAGTGAACACCCCCTCCGGGAGGCCTAACTGAAAAGCCTGCTACATCGTAGTGGGCATGAGGCTCTGAGAAGAGACCCTGGCGTTCCGCCGCCCAAGAGGCCCCCAGCCAACTAGGCGGTCATGGTGAGTACCACCTGGGGATGCCCAAATGCCATACCTGTGACATGGCGGTGACCCTGGGATTCTTGCAAGAAGCCCCTCCGCTGTGCCAAAAACGGGCGTTTCGCACGGGAGGTCCCCCCAATCTGGGCGCGAGCGGGCCCGTGAAACACCCCTCTTACCGAAACCCGCTTGGAGGGTCCCAATGCCATGCCTGCTGAATCGTGGTGGCCGTGGAGGTATGAAAGGCCACTGGACCAAACCAGACGTATCTTCTGAGAGGTCCCCGCAATCTGGGCGCGAAAGGGCCAATGAAACACCCGTGGTCGACGTCCTCTCGGGAGACACTTGTCATGCCTTCTGGATCGCGGTGCCCATTCGGCTCAAAGTGATCTGAAAGTGAGTAAGTCTGAATGTGAGTCATTGTTGATGAACGGGATTGAAGGCGAGTTAATACTAATCGATGTGAATGGATACGAGTGCACGTGAATCTAACAACGGGCGAGTGCGATGAACAAGGGTATGAGTGGTCTGGCTATGAGTGAGCCTGAATGCAAGTGAATCTGGGTATGAGCAAAGCTAGGTGTGAGTGGGTGTGGGTGTGAGTGAGTCTCAGTATGACAGATTCTGGTTATTAGTGGGTCGGAGTGCGAGTGGTCGGGGTGTGAGTGCGTCTTGGTATCAATAAGTCAGAGCACGGGTAGGAGCATGAGGTGGGCCAAGTGCGAATAGGAGAGTTGAGGCGGGAAGGAAGCAGGAAGGAAGAAGAAGGCGGAGGCGTCACACTAAAAGCGAGAACCCCGTACTTGGGACACGGGGGGGAAACCTGCAGTTTTTGAAGATGCCGTTGTGCGTCGCCCGCTCGGCATGGGCCGCGGGGTCCTTCACACGGCCCCCAGCTGGCCCCAGGAGGGCCCAAACAAGGTCTCCGAGGAGGGCCCAAACAAGGGCTCCAAGACAGTCGACAGGGGCCCCAGAAACTCCTCGCGTTGCCGAATATGCTCTCAAGTGGTCCCAGAGTGGCCACCTGGCTCGAAAGAGAGCTCGCAATCGCCCAAGATCACACAGAAAATGCTATAAAACGCGTAGTGGTGTCTGGATTCTAGCTCTTCGAAGGGCGCGGCCAGAATGAGCCGCAGGCTGGGGCCGTCTCGAATGAACAATCATCGGGAAGGGGCGGAACGTGTCTTCTACGGCGGGACGCCCATTCCCCGCCGCCTCTCCTAGATGCCAAAATCCTGGAACGCACACACGCACACACGAAACAAAATCTCGCGGCCCAAGAGGGGCTAACGACGGCCCAGAAATTTGACTTGAGGCCTCCAAGACATGAATTAGATCTCATCAAAGCCAAAATCATGAAATCGCAAATGTTCGCACTTGGCTTCCACGCTTTTCTACTCCAGATGATGCCAAGGGGGCCTCGGGAAGCCCAAAGAGCGAGCAAAAGGAATCCAAGAGGGCCCAAAGGTAGCCCTGAGCCAGCCCAGGACAGCCCCAGGAGGGATCTAAGACGGTCAACTAGAGCCTCCGAATGCCCAAGATGGCCTCAAGAGGCCCCCAACACGACCAAGAGGTGCCCAAGACGGCCCAATAAAACACCAAGACGACCAACAGAGAACCGAAAACTCGCCCCGGAGTGCGCCAGGAGGGTCCCAAGGTGGTCCCGAAGACTGCCCGAGAGGTGCCCAACAGAGCCACGGGGCGGTCCACGGAGGAGGCTGCCGAGCCAAGAAGGGCCCAGGAGGCCCCAGGACCAGCCCGAGAGAGGTCCGAAGAGGCGACAATGTTCTCCCGTGGAGGGGAAGAGCACGGGGACCATGACCAAGACTGAACGTGGAGATTCCGTGTCGATCTTGGTCAGCATCGATCTTGGTCAGCGTCAATGTGTGGGCAATCCTCGCGACTCGGCACGGCCTGCATGGACCATGACGAAGATCGGCATCGACAAGAACCCGCGACATCTTGGTCATGGTCCCCGTGACTCTTCCCTCGATCCCGAGACGCCCCAGAAGCACACCAGGGGGGGCAGCGGTGACTCGCCGAAAGCGCGTCTGATAAACTGCCACCCTCGCCGGGCACCTGCGCATAGAACACGGTCGCCAAGGCTGCATCTGCATGGTGATGAAGATGGTTCAGAGCTCCTCTCCTCGACACATTCACCCAACCATCTGGGATGTCACATATTCCAGAGTCTTCCGAGCTCCGCGGCGACGGAGGTGGCGTCTCGCCAGCCGCCTCGACGAGAGCCGCATCCACCACAGCGACTCGTCGCAAGCAGCCTGCAATACACTTCATAAGCGCATCTGCGCCAGGATGGCGGTCGCTCGTGAAGAGATCCCGGACCGAATGGAAACCACCCACATTGGACACGTGCACGTAATCGCCCGGAACCGAAGCCTGTTCGCGTCTGATGGAGCTCCCAACTAGCGCAGGCCAACTGTCTAGCGCAGGTAGCAGAAATCTGTGCACCCTGTAGCAACGATGGCGTCCAAATGACAAGCGTCGCACAAAGCTCTGCGTGACCTCGTGCGCGGCCACAACATCACTGTCATCTAGCACTTGCATACTCACCGGCTCAAGGCTTTCCCATTGCAACTCAACACGCTCATATACGGCCTGGCCAAATTTGCCGCGCGAGACATGTATTGGGTCTTCCAGCAGTGCACCCAACACCTCTGGCGGCAGCGGCCCACCGTTTGTGACGGCTTCCTCAGCAGCCTCGACCACCTTCCCAAATGCCCTGTCTTTGCCCGGAGGGGGAGGCTGTTCCATCGGACTTGTCATTTAGGAGCCAGACGTTTTCCAGAGAGAGATGGGCTGGCAGCTGGCTTTGAACCAAAAGGCTACACATGAAATGGAGGAAAAGACGGGAAGGAAGGTAAGGCCCGCGCCGCAAACCCTGAATCCAACATCTTGACACCTCTTAGGGGCGCAGTAGTTGCTTCTACCGGGTTCCGGTGACCCTCCGCCGACATCCGACGGCGGAACCTCCCTCCCTTCAGTTCTGGCGAATTCCGCAGGCCTTCCACCACTTCCGCCGCAGAAGAGAAATCAGCTTCTCCATTGCTGAAGGGCCAGGTCCGTCTGGAACGCCTTGCGTAGCAGCAGGAGCAGCAGCAGGAGGCCCAGGCTTCCCCGAAGCATCTGCACAGGCCGCCGAGATGCCCAGTGCGCACGAGCTCGGCCCGTCATTCCACGTGCTCCACGAAAAGCTGGCCCAGACGATGACGAAGATGACGACTGCAGACGAAGTGAAAGCATTCTGCCGTGTCTGCGCATGGAAGCGCAAGTTATGGATGTCACGGCAATGGACACCCTGACAGTCCTATCATTGAATTTGAAAAATGTGTTTAAAAATGTCGGACACATGTTACGAACATGTGTTAAAAATTGTTTTTTATGTTTAAACCATGCTTAACACATTTTTAGACATCTGGAAATAATTTGGCAACATGCTTCCTTTCCATTGATCGTCCTCAACAACGCAAGTGGTGCAGGAACGGGCACCCATGCCTGCCACGACTGCTGTGGCGGTAGCATCAGCCGTGAGGGAAGCGACGGGGACGAGGCGAGGGGAAAGGACTGGAAGTTCGACCAACGGGGGAGATGTCGGCCCCTATCGCCGACTTCGTGGGGTCTTCGAATGGACTGGAAGGTTGGGCCCCAACTCGGGGATACACGATGGGGGGGCGTCCATCCTCCGATTGGAGGTGTGTCCCTCGAGTTTCCCGTGAGGAGCGAGCACTGCAGAAGTGCTGCAGGAGCACGCGGGCACGAGGGCGCACGTCGCCCGAGAGAACCCCAGGCGCGTCGCTCAGGCCGTCTCCGGGTCGTCGGGGAAGAGGTCAATGGAGTAGCCCTCCTCCAACTCGCAGTACGCCTTCAGCAAGCATCGTCATCGTCGTTGTCATCGTCATCGTCATCGTCATTGCCATCGTGACCGTCATCGTCATCGTCATCATCAATGCGCCTTCTTGTACACCGACTTCCTCCCGATCTTCCTGCCGAACTCCCTGGTGAACTTGGCCATGGGGATCAGCGTGTTGCACTTCTTCACCTTCACGCCGAAGACGGTCTCCACTGCAGCTCGGATCTGTGGCTTGTTGGCGCGGCGGTCGACGAGAAAGGTGTAGGTGTTATACTCTTCCATCAGCATGCAGGCCTTCTCCGTAAGCAGAGGGTACTTGATAATGTCATACATCCCGCCGTCCTCCTCAAACTCGTACTGGTACAATCCCATCTTTGCCTCCAGCTTGTCCTGTCTCATGGGGGAGCTGATGCCCTGGAAGCGGGGGCCCATCGACACCCTGCGGGGGAAACCAAAACGACATGCCGACAAGCCCCGGACATCTCACCGCCGTGGCGACGAGGGCCCCACCGGAAGCCCAGCACGGCGAGAACGATCAAAATCAGGGGGCATCGGCACCGGTGTGCTCACCCCCTCTGGGGGGCCTGGAACGGCGGAGAGCGAGGGAGGGGCCCCGGCACCGAGGCGCTGCCCCCCGAGAGGAGGCCCGGCACGGCGAGAGCGACCCCGAGCTCCGACGGCGCGAGAGGAGACGCAACCCCGTGGAAGAAATCACGACTGGAGCCCAGACCCCACCTCTCGACTGCATGTGTGCTTCAGGCTGGATCGATATGTGAGGCTCCTCCTCCGCCTCTGCCTCCGCCTCCTCCTCCTCCTCCTCCTCCTCCTCCTCCTCCGGTGCCCGAGATGAGACGGACACACTTCTCCGTCGCGGCACGGCAAAGGCAATCCGCTCGCGCGGAGCTGCTGATTTGCCCGCATGCAAGAAGGGAAAGGGAGGGAAGAGAGGGCGGCCGCGTAGGAGAGCAACGGGACGCGGGGGCACTCCCGCGCGGAGGGGCCGCGGGGGGGCGCGCGGGGGCGGCCGGGCTGAAGGGCAGAATCTGGCAGCAGTCGCGGGCGGCATCACGACGCACCCAAGGGTGGGGCCAGCAGCCGCAGCGCGGGGGGGGGAAGGAGGAGAGGCGGATGAGGAGAGGGGGAGGAGGAGAAGAGGAGGAGAGGAGGAGACGAGGAGAGGATGAGGAGGAGAGGAGGAGGAGGATGAGAGGAGATGGAGGGGAAGGAGGAGGAGGAGGAGGAGGAGGAGAAGGAGCAGCCGCAGTGCGCAAAAGTTGCGCCCACCGCAGACCTCGTCCCGTCGCGCGGGCTCGCAGCCGCCACTGGGCGCAGGCTCGAGGAGGCCACCGCCGGCGGCGCCCGCGCGAGCCCCGCCGGGCGCTGCTGCCGCGGCGCGGCGGTGAAGCCCAGCGGCGCCACCACCGCTGTGGCCAGGGCGGCGAGCGCCGCTGCCGCGCGCCTCGCGGGTCACAGGCCGGACGAAACAGATTCGGGGAGGCCAGAGTCCCAGGTGGGGGCCGAACAGACGGGGTCGGAGGATCGCGCCGCATCGCCGATGCATCGCCGATGCATCGCCGATGCATCGGCGTCGTCGGCGATGCATCGGCGGCGTCGGCGTGGACAAAGTCGGGCTCCGCATCGGGCCGCATCGCCGACGCATCGACGATGCCGTCTCCGACCCCATCTACACCGACCCCATCTGGGAGGCTCAGAAAGACGTAAGACTCGGGTTCTGGGGGCTCGGGTTGGCCTCATGGGGCCATCAAGAAAACCACGAGACCCAAGCTGAAACCTGACGTGACCTCTCCTGGGAGACCGGACCGTCAACGCTCAGGGCGCGCTTCTCGAGAAGCACCGGCAAGCCCGAGTTCCAGCGAGTCTTACGTTCCCCCGAAGGGAGCTTAGTAAAGGGGGGCTTGGCGAATCAGCTCACGCAGCCGTTTCCCAGCGTTGAACCTCCAGCGGCGGAGCAGAGAAACCAGCTGCACGCAGCAGATGTCGTGGCCTGCCATTTCCCGATCCCCCCCTTTCGTCCGACTTGAAGGTCGGATCACATCGGGGGGGTGGGCGAAACTTGGGGGTCCCAGAGCGGTGCAATGACGGACAGTGTGTGCGGTGGCCTCTGAACCCCGGAAGGCCACGTCGCACGGTTCGCCACAGCGAGGAGGAGGAGGAGAGGAGGAGGAGGAGGAGGAGGAGGAGGAGGAGGAGGAGGGGACGGGGGGAGAGGAGTAGGAGGAGGAGGAGGATGGAGGAGGAGGAGGAGAGGAGGAGGAGGAGGAGGGAGAGGAGGAGGAGGGAGGGAGGGGGAGGACTAGGGAGGGAGGGAGGGAGGGAGGGAGGGAGGGGAGGGAGGGGAGGGAGGGAAGGGAGGAGGAGGAGGAAGAGGAGAAGGCGCCCAGTGGCAGGGCCGACTTTTGGCTGCGTGCAGCAAAATGCACCCCCCGTTTCCCTGACGGCCCCCCTTTGAGAAGCAACACCAATACACAAGCATACTCTGTGTCCATCAATAGTTCTGAGGGTACCTGTAGTCCTGGGTGGGTACCTGTAGTCCGGGGGGGGGCCAGTAGTCCGGGGGGGGGGGGGCCCGTAGTCCAGGGGGGAGGTACCCGTAGTCCGGGGGGGTACCTGGACGCCCCCCTTTGAGAAGCAACACGAATACACATAGGGAACCGAACTCTATACACCGACGTTTTTTCCGGCCCTGCACTGAAATTCGCTCAGGAACGCGGATTCTGGCGTATACGGGATCCTGGTGTATACGTTCTTCGCTGTCTCCCCGGGAAAACGGGTAAAGAAGTATACACCAGACCACCCCAGCATCGGCCTTGACCCTCAAAAAATCATGGGATTGAAAAACGGCCCGCCACTGGTACTGTATATGTTCCAGTTCCGAACACAAGCATAAAACTTCCGAGTTCCGCATGGATTTCTTGGGCCAGCGCGGCTCTGGACCCCCCATGCGGCGGCGCCTCCAGCGCCGCCCCTGGTGCGCTCCGCGCGCCAGAGATGAGGTCTCAGCGTCGACCCAAGAAATCAGCCTGTACCTCCGAAAGCTTACAGCTTACAGCCAATACGCTGAAATAAGAACCACTTTGGGCTCATGGGTGGTTCTGGTTTTCGAGCCGCCCCTCAGATCCAGGTCGGGGAACCTCTTCCTGGCCGAGGCTCGCCATGGCAACAAAATGCCCCTTGTGTCTTATGTTGCGTTCCTTATGGTAGTACGATGAGCACGTGATGTAGGGGCAACGGTAGGGGGGACCGGCTCAGCGGGGATACATCGAGCTGGAATTGTCAATATATCGCCAACTTATCGGTGACAGGCCCCCCATGGCGAGACGGCACGTTCCTGGGCGGAGTGGGCCATCGGGCCCCCATCGGCAATCAATGGGCGACTGGGGATCGATGCATCCCCCCCCGAGCATACCCCCCTAACGTTGTTCCTCGACCCTCCCCTTACCTGAGAGCCGACGTCGCGAACCAAAGTGCAACATCGTTAAAAGACACCTCTGCGGTCCTGGACCGCATCTCTCTGCCGCACGTCCCGAGCCGCGTCGATCTGCGAGGGCCCCAGGGCCTGGCTCCGGGCAAGAACGCCCGCTGCGAGAAAGACAAAGCGACGCCAGGTTGGAGGCGGCCAGGGGGTCTGAATCGACGACACGCAAAGGTGGCCCTGGGTAGGAGTGACATCTGGTGCGCGGACTAAGGGGGGCGCAATGCGGCCAAGCCCAAGCGCGCAAGTGGCCGCTGACGCGCCTCGCGCTCAGCGGTCGGGGGGGCCCCGATGAGCCCGCAGCAAAAGGTCACTCTGGCGAAGGGTCACTCCGGAAAAGGGTCACTCTTACGTGCAGTCCCCTGGACTGGTGGGTGCGGCTCTGAAAAATCGGCCCCCTGTCTGGTGCAGCCTCCACCCGAATTGTGGACGGTCCCGGGCCCGAAAACGGCCACCGGAGACCGAAGAAGCAAAAGACCCTCTCGAGCCTAGCACCACGATTTTTTTGATCTGCAGGGCGAGAGCGAACCTCTTCCGCTGAACGCTAAGCGGGACGCGCACAGCTTTAATTAGCAGAGAAAGGGCGGCAGAAGGCGGGGCCTCACGTGGCCAGGAGCGGCCTAGCACCACGAACCTCGCCCCCCACTGGGCCCCACTTGCTGCTCGCTGGAGCCGGCGCTGGGCCACCCCAGGCCCCCAGCCGGCTCCAACCGCCAGGATCGGAGGGTTTCCCAGCGTCCCCCGGCGTCGGCCTCTCCCAGGGAGCAGGAGGAGGAGGAGGAGGAGGAGGAGGAGGAGGAGGAGGAGGAGGAGGAGGAGGGGTCTGAGATTGAGGGCTGCGGGGGAGGAGAATGAGGAGGTGGGGGAGATGTGGGTGAGATGTTGGCGGTTGAGGAGAAGAAAGAGGAGGGACGAGGAGGGGAGCCTAGATCTGGGCGAGGAGCGAAGGAGAGGAAGAGGGAGCAGGAGGAGTAGGAGGAGGAGGATGGAGGCAGGAGGAGGAAGCAGGAGGAGGAGAGGAAAAAAGAGAGGGGAGAGAAGGCGGAGACGAGCGTAAAGGCGAGCAGGAGGAGGAAGAGGAGGAGGAGGCCGGAGCAGCGAGAGGAGGAGGAGGAGGAGGAGGAGGAGGAGGAGGGCTTCGTCCGACCCGAGCCTGCGGCGGCCCGAGCTCTCCATCGCCCCGCGGTGCCCCTCGGAGGGCCTGCGGCACACCTCCGCCTCAAGCGGTCTCGGGAAAGCGTCGAAGCGCGGCCCGCCGCGCACCGCTCTGGGCCAGAACGGGCACGCGCGCGGAGGAGGAGGAGGAGGAGGAATCGATGTGTATGTGCGCGTGTGCATAAAATACGCACAGGAAAGACTGAGGTCTAGATTTGTAGCTTTTAAGATCTAGACAGGTTGGCATGAAGTGCACATGGAGAGATCTGCCGAAGATCTACATCAAATGAGATCCATCGAAGGGGAGAGGGCTGGGGTGCTAGGGTCCGCCCCCGAGCCTCGAGGGCCAAGGGGGGGGAGGTTCTCGGAGACGGTGGCCCACGACGGGCCTCCAGAGGGCTCCAGAGGCCTCTGGGGACCTCTGGGGAGCTCCAGGGACCTCCGCGGGTCAGGATCCAGAGCGGGAAGTGGGGGGAGGAGGAAGAGGAGGAGGAGGAGTAGGAGGAGAAGGAAGAGAAGGAAGAGAAGGAGGAGGAGAACAAGGAGGAGGAGGAGGAGGAAGAAGGAGGAGGAAGGAGGGAGGAGGAGGAGGAGGAGGAGGAGGAGGAGGAGGAAGGAGGATGGCTGATCACAGCGAGCATCGCGTCTCCAATCTCTCGCGAGCCCCTCTGCGTTGTCCTCTGCGGCTGCGGCTGCACATTGCTGCTCGTGTTGTTCCTCGATTGACGCTACAGCCACTCTTCCCCTAAGCTGGGCAACTGAAAAGGAGGAGGGAAGGGCGGCGGCGAAAGAAGGGAGGAGGGGCAAGAGAAAGGGGGTAGTCGAGGAGGGGGAAGTAGGGAACGAACAGGGGAGTGGGAGGTGAAGCGAGGGGAAGAGAACGGGGGGCGGAGGGGGCGGGAGGCAGGCAGGGAGAGGGAAGAGACTGCACAGGGAGGAAGGCTGGCGTGGGTAGACAGTCCCCCCCCCGCGCTGCCTCTCCCTCGCCCCTATCAATCACGTTCGCCATAACGTTGGCAATAAGATTCGCCCTCGCTTGGACACCACAGTCCACAGCGATGGCTGCAGCTACGAAGGACGTCTTATGAGCACACGCCCGCCATAGCAGCAGGAAAACTGACCCATGCATCCATCCAGCCTGCCCTCCCGCCCTCTCCGAACCTAACTCCCTGCCTCTCCCTGCCTCCTTCCCGTCCTCACCGATACCTCGTGCCCACGCTTAGATCGGGCATGTCCTCCTAGAAGCAGATTTTGATGGGAACATCAAAAATAAACAAAGATACAAAACATTGCTTAAAACATGATGTTAAGGAAAAAAATCGTCCTACAACTATCTTTTGACAATGCTGAAATACTCCTCCTTTACGGGGACATGCCCGACTGAAGCCTACGCAGGCGGAGCGCAGCCGTGCTGGCGATTTTTCCGTTGGGGGGGCCAGGCCGCTCCAGCGATGGCCCGCTGGGCCTCCGCGAGACCTCGCCCGCGGCCGCGCGATCTGCACATCAAAACCTGCGGCGCGTGGCAAGCGCCATGCCGACGGCAGTACTGAGGGCCTCTCACCCTCTAGCGTGAGCGGGGAGGGGGAAGTAGAGTGGCAGGGCTTCGGGCGGCGCGCGGACAGCCCCCCAGGCAGTCCTGGCTGGCCTCAGCAGGCCCCCCGCCAGCAGCCCCAGCCCCAACAGGCCCCACGAATGGTCCGCGGGGGCCCCGGGTCTCAACGCCCTGTCGCGGGGCCTGCCGAGGCCAGCCAGGGCTGCCTGGGAGGGCTGTCGGCGTGCCGCCCGAAGCCTCACCGAGGCGGTTTTGGGCCGCTGCAGTTAGTGCGTTCGGGGGGTGGTATGTTTGGGGTGGTCCAATGAACGCTGTTCGGAAAGGCTTTCCCAAGTTTTCGGAACGCCGTTCCGCGTCGCGTTCGGCGGCGACCGAGCGCGCCAACTCGCAGGCCAAATTCGCATGGACTCGGGTTTGCGAGAAGGCTGAAAGCAGAGCGGGTTGGGCGGCGCGCCCAGGATGGGGGGGGGGGGGGCGGGCAGTGGCCGGGGGCGGGCCTCCTCAGAGGCTCCGACGGCCGGAGCGCTTCCGAGAAGCCCCCCGCCGCCCTCTGAGAACGGCCTCCTCCGCCCCCTCTCGCCCGCCGCCGCCGCGTCGGGGCGCTCTGTCCGCGCGCCGCCCGGAGCCCGTCAGCCCCCCTTGGCGCGTCGGGCTCCCGTCCGCAGCGGGGGCCCCAAGGAGGGCCGCTCCCCCTCGGCGGCGCGCAGGGGAGGGAGGCCTCTCTTGGAAGGAGGCTGCTGCTGAATTAGAGGGCGCCAGCCCTGCAGATCCTCACGTCTGCTGGCACGGCCCCGCGCCTCCTGAGGAGCAGGGGAGCTTCCAAGAAGCCCCCCCACCTCCCCCCCTCCTCCTCCTCCTCCTCCTCCTCCTCCTCTCAGATCCTCCTACCCCTCACCCTCTCCTCTACTCCTCCTCTCTCTCGCCTCCTCCTACTACCACCCTCCTCCTCCTCCTCCTCCTCCTCCTCCTCCGCCTCCTCCTCCTCCTCCTCCCCATCTGCCCCGCCCCTGCACGTGGCTGGGCCCGCCTTCCGCGGGACCGGCCTTTCACCCCCGGGCCGCTCCTCGGCGGCCCGATGCCCGCGGCGGGGGCCCCCCGAGGCCGCAGGACTTCCCCGACGGAAACCCCCGCCGCGGTGTCTTACCACGGCGCGAGGAGGTCTGGGCCCCCCTCAGCTCGAGGGGGCGAAAGCGACGCACGTCATCACTTGCTAGGCGAGCGACGAATTATCCCGGCAAAGCAACCTAACAGCGATGTGTGTAAGCATATCTGGAAGCATTCCCCTCAAGATTCAGGTGAGAATCCAGTTGTAGAATTTTGCTGTTCTCGCAGTCGCAGTCGCATTCGCAATGACAGTAGCAGTGGCAACGGCCTTAGGATCCATGGAATCCTAAGGATTCCTAGGGATTCCTAGGGATTCATAAGGCATCCTTAGGCACCCTTAGGAATACATAGGAATCCTTAGGAAACCTGAGGAATCCTTAGGACTCCTGATTCCTAGGGATTCCTAGGGATTCCTAAGGATTCCTAGGGAATCCGAATGATTCATAAGGATTCCTGAGGATGCTTAACTCTGTCTACGGACTCCTAAGGATGCCTACGGATTCCTAAGGATTCCTAGGGATTCCTAAGGATTCCTATGGATTCCTACGGATGCCTCAGCCTGCCTCAGTTTCAGCCTCAGCCTCAGCCTGCCTCGGCTTGCCTCAGCCTCAGCCTCAGCATGCCTCGGCCTCAGCCTCAGCCTCAGCCTGCCTCGGCCTCAGCCTGCGTCAGCCTCAGCCTCAGCCTGCATCAGCCTCAGCCTCAGCCTCAGCCTGCCTCAGCCTCAGCCTCAGCCTCAGCCTGCCTCGGCTTGCCTCAGCCTCAGCCTCAGCCTGCCTCGGCCTCAGCCTGCCTCGGCCTCAGCCTGCCTCAGCCTCCCCTCCTCCCCCCCCCCTTAGCCTTCCCCCTCCCCCCCATTCAGCCTCACCTTGTCTCAGCTTCGGCCTGCCTCGGCCTCATCCTCAGCCTCAGCCTCAGCCTCAGTCTCAGCCTCAGCCTGCCTCGGCCTGAGCCTGCCTCGGCCTCCGCCTCAGCCTGCCTCGGCCTGAGCCTGCGTCAGCCTCAGCCTCAGCCTGTCTCAGCCTCAGCCTGCCTCATCATCAGCCTCAGCCTCAGCCTCAGCCTGCCTCGGCGTGCCTCGGCCTCAGCCTCAGCCTGCCTCGGCCTCAGCCTCAGCCTCAGCCTGCCTCAGCCTCAGCCTCAGCCTGCCTCAGCCTCAGCCTCAGCCTGCCTCAGCCTCAGCCTCAGCCTGCATCAGCCTCAGCTTCAGTCTGCTCGGCGCAGCGTGCCTCGGCATGAGCCACAGGCCCTCCAAGACTCAGCCTCAGCATGCCTAAGTTCAGCCTCAGCTCAGCCTGCCTGGCTTGGGCCCCAGGCCCGCCTTGCTCTCGCCTTCAGCTCAGCCCTCAGCTGCCTCAGCCTCATGCGCCGCCTTCAGCCTCTGCCTGCATCGCCTCAGCCTGTACGGAATGGCCCAGCCTCAGTCTCAGTCTGCCTCAGCCTCAGCCAGCCTCAGCCTCAGCCTCAGCCTGCCTCGGCCTCAGCCTGCGTCAGCCTCAGCCTCAGCTGCCTCAGCCTCAGCCTGCCTCAGCCTCAGCCTCAGCCTGCCTCGGCGTGCCTCAGCCTCAGCCTCAGCCTGCCTCGGCCTCAGCCTGCCTCGGCCTCAGCATGCCTCAGCTCGGGCATTCAAAATATGGCACAGGACTGGTGTTGTGGGAACACGAAGATCACGAAGTGGCCCACACTTGGCTCCGGGCAATCAAAATATGGTACAGGAATGGTGTTCTGGGAACACGAAGAACACGAAGTGGCCTACGGTTGGCTCTGGGCATTCAAAATGTGGCCTGGGAATGGTGTTCTGGGAACACGAAGAACACGAAGTGGCCTACGGTTGGCTCTGGGCATTCAAAATGTGGCCTGGGAATGGTGTTCTGGGAAGACGAAGAACACGAAGTGGCCTACAGTTGGCTCTGGGCATTCAAAACGTGGCCTGGGAATGGTGTTCTGGGAACACGAAGAATAGGATTCCATAAGAAATTATAGGAATCTATAAGAGTCCTGGGGAGTCCCCGGATTCCCGGCTTCTCCCGGCACCCGCCCAGACCCCCCTGGGGAGTCAAGATGCTCTCTTTTGAGCCCACTAGAAACCTATCAGTCTTCGCTGTTAGGTAACAAAACGAGTCCTACGTGAGATGACGCAGTGACCTGTCGCGGCGGACTGCGCGGGCTGCCAGCGCGGCACGCTACGCTGGAAGCTGGGGCGCTTGCGCGCGACCTTACACGAGGAGCTCACGCGGCAATGTCGGCGCAGTCGAGCCCGTGTTTGTGCGTCGCTGAAGTGTCAGCGAGCGCGATTATCTGACGACGCCTGCGAGAGTCACTCTGGCCCGCCATTGGCCTTCATCCTGGATGCCGAGCGCTCGTGAACTAATTGCCGGTCGGTCGGAAGAAAATTCCCTTAGGAAGGACAAGCAAAAAACACTCGATGATTGAAGTAGGAAGGCGCCTAGAGTATTGGATGCTCATTCTGGGGACCATCCTGGAAATACTCGCTCCACTCGTGCGACGAAGCTGCGTCGAACGTCCGTCGATGTGAGTCGACCCTGAATCGACCCTAAATCGAACCTAAGTCCACCCTGAATCGAAAGTGAGTCGAACTTGAGTCGAACTTGAATCGGACTGGGGCCGAACTGGAGTCAAAACAGATCCGTTGAGCTGGGCCCCAGGAAGGCCCCACAAACGAGCATCTATAGGAAGCAGACTGGAATCTGGGAATCGATATACACATGTATATATATACACATACATACATACATACATACATGCATGCATGCATGCATGCATGCATGCATGCATACATACATACATACATACATACATACATACATACATACATATATACATACATACATACATGGGCCTGGCTCGGGGGGGTCCCCGTTCGAGCCGGCGCCGCAGACGCTATTTGAAGACTCTCTTCGCCCACCAAGGAGATGCGGTGACGCCTCTATTCCGCGGACGCCCGGTGAAGCTCGTGACGCCTCGATTCGGCCTGAAGCCTCTATTCGGCTGACGCCCAGCGAAGCTCGTGAAGCCTCTATTCGGCCTGAAGCCTGCATTCGGCCCGTGACGCCTCTATTCGGCCTACGAATTGCGACGCACTGGTGGGGTAGCGACCCTAGACGCCTCTATTCGGCCTAAAGTCTCTATTCCCCTGACGCTCATTGAAGCTCGTGAAGCCTCTATCCAACCTGAAGCCTCCATTCCCCTGACGCCCGGTGAAACTCGTGAAGCCTCGATTCGGCCTGAAGCCTCTGTTCCCCTGACGCCCACTGAAGCTCGTGAAGTCTCTATTCGGCCTGAAGCCTCTATTCTCCTGACGCCCACTGAAGCTCGTGAAGCCTCTATTCGCCCTGAAGCCTCTATTCCCCTGATGCCCATTGAAGCTCTTGAAGCCTCTATTCGGCCTAAAGCCTCTATTTCCCTGACGCCCATTGAAGCTCGTGAAGCCTCTATTCGGCATGAAGCCTCTATCCCCCTGACGCCCATTGAAGCTCGTGAAGCCTCTATTCGGCCTGAAGCCTCTATTCCCATGACGCCCATGAAAGCTTGTGAAACCTCGATTCGGCCTGAAACCTCTATCCCCCTGACGCCCATTGAATCCCGTGAAGCCTCTATTCGCCAAGAAGCCTCCATTTCCCTGACGCCAATTGAAACTCGTGAAACCTCTATCCGGCCTGAAACCTCTATTCCCCTGATGCCCGGTGAATCCCGTGAAGCCTCTATTCGCCCTGAAGCCTCTATTCCCCTGACAGCCACTGAAGCTCGCGAAGCCTCTATTCGGCCTGAAGCCTCTATTCCCCTGACGTCTGGTCAAGCTCGTGAAGCCTCTATTCGGCCTGAAACTTCTATTCCCCTGACGCCCATTGAAGCTCGTGAAGCCTCTATCCGGCCTGAAGCCTCCATTCCCCTGACGCCCAGTGAAGCTCGCGAAGCCTCTCTTCGGCCTGACACCTCTATTCCCCTGACGCCTGGTGAAGCTCGGGACGCCTCTGTTCGGCTGGACGCTTCTACTTCGCCTCAGCCTCATCCTCCGCGGTGCACAGCTAGGCTGCCTGCGAGCGACCCTGGTGCTTCTTCAACGCCCAACCGGTGGGCAGTGCCTAACAAAGGGTGCCGCACAGCAGATGGGGCACGCCTAACACCAAGAATTCTTCTTTAATCAACACGGGGAGGGGTCTTGCCTAGCACAAGGTGCCGCACAGCAGATGGGACACGTCTAGCACCAAGGATTCCTGTTTAATCAACTTGGGGAGGGGAATTGCCTAGCAGAAGGTGCCGGACAGCAGGTGGGGCACGCCTAGCACCAAGGACTATGTGTGAATCAGCTTGAGGAGGGCTCTTGCCCATCAGAGGGTACCGCACAGCAAAGGGGCATGTCTAGCACCAAGGATTCCTGTTTAATCAACTTGGCGAGGGGTCTCGCCTAGCATAGGGTGCCGCGCAGCAAAAGGACATGTCTAGCACCAGGGATTAAGTCTTAATCAACTTGGGGAGGGGTCTTGCCTAGCAGAAGCTGCCGCACAGCAAAGGGGCTCACCTTCGAGAGGGTGCCGCACAGCAAAGGGGCACATCTAGCACCAAGGATTCTTGTTTAATCAACTTGGGGAGGGGTCTTGCATAGCAGAAGGTGCCGCACACCAGATGGAGCACGCCTAGCATCAAACATTCTTTGTTGATCAACTTGGGGAGGGCTCTTGCCTATCAGAGGGTGCCGCACAGCAAAGGGGCATGTCTAACACCAAGGATTATTGTTAATCAACTTGGCGAGGGGTCTTGCCTTGCATAGGGTGCCACACAGCAAAAGGGCATGTGTCTAGCACAGGGGAATCGGTTTTCATTAACTTGGGGAGGGGTCTTGCCTAGCTCACCTTCGAGAGGGTGCCGAATAGCAAAGGGGCACATCTAGCACCCAGGGTTCTTGTTTAACCAACTTGGGGAGGGGTCTTGCCTAGCAGAAGGTGCCGCACAACAGATGGGGCACGCCTAGCACCAAGGATTCTTTTTTAATCTACTTGGGGAGGGCCATTGCCTAACAAAGGGTGCCACACAGCAGATGGGGCACGTCTTGCACCAAGGATTTGTTTTCACCAACTTGGGGGGGGGTCTTGCCTAGCACAAGGTGCCGCCCAGCAGATGGGGCACGTCTACCACCTAGGATTCTTTTGTAATCAACTTGGGGGTGGGTCTTGCCTAGCAGAAGGTGACGCACAGCAGGTGGGGCACGCCTATCACCAAGGATTTGTCTTTAATCAACTTGGGGGTGGGTCTTGCCTAGCAGAAGGTGCAGCACAGCAGATGGGACACGTCTAGCACCAAGGATTCTTTTGTAATCAACTTGGGGAGGACCATTGCCTAGCAGAGGGTGCCGCACAGCACATGGGGCACGTCTAGCACCAAGGATTTTTTAAATCAGCTTGGGGAGGGCTCTTGCCCAGCACAAGGTGCCGCACAGCACATCGGGCACATCAAGCACCAAGGATTCATGTTTAATCAACTTGGGGAAGGGTCTTGCGTAGTACAGAGTGCCTCACAGCACATTGGGCACGTCTCACATCAGGGATTCATTGTTTAATCAACATGGAGAGGTGCCCTGCCTAGCAGAGGGTGCCGCGCAGCAGATGGGGCGCGTCTAGCACCAAGGACTCTTGTTGAATCAACTTGGGGAGGGCTCCTCCCGGAGGGGTCTTGCCCAACAAAGGGTGTTGCACAGCAGATGGGGCATGTCTAGCACCAAGGATTCTGGATTGAACAACTTGGGGAGGGGTCTTACAGCGTAAAGTAAAATCGCACTTTCAAATTACAATTGCGAGGGGAGCGCGTTG
Source organism: Prorocentrum cordatum (assembly GCA_963575745.1). NCBI lineage: Eukaryota > Dinophyceae > Prorocentrales > Prorocentraceae > Prorocentrum > Prorocentrum cordatum. The sequence continues at coordinate 64,175 of CAUYUJ010002040.1, forward strand.
AGTACTGGGCCTGGTGAGGAGCAAAAGCATCCTCACAAAGAATCGCGTCTTCATCCAAAATAGCGTCTTCACCCGGAATATAGCGACTTCACCGGGAATAGCGTTCACCGCGTCTTCACCGGGAATGGCGTCTCCACCCGGAATAGCATCTTCATAGAGAATAGCGTCTTCACCCAAAATAGCGTCTTCACCCGGCATTGCGTCTTCACCCCGAATTGCGTCTTCACAGGGAATAGCGTCTTCATAAGGGAAGTGCTGTCTGTGTCCGTAGAACGCGTCTTCACAAGGAATCGCGTCTTCACCGGCAGTAGCGTCTTCACCGGGAATAGCGTCTTCACCAGGAATAGCGTCTTCACCCGGAGTAGCGTCTTCACAAGGAATAACGTCTTCACCGGGGATAACGTCTTCACCCAAAACAACGTCTTCACAGGGACGCGTCTTCACACGGAATAACGTCTTCAAATAGCGTCTTCGGCGCCGGGTCGAACGGGGAACCCTGGTTGCCGGGGCAACGTATATATAGATATAGATATAGATATAGATATAGATATAGATATAGATATAGATATATATATATATATATAGATATAGATATAGATATAGATATACACACAAACACAAAAATCAGCGACCGGCGCGCACATGTGCCGGCATCGGCGGCACGGGCTAGGTCGGGCATGTCCTCCTGCAGGCGTGCTTTTAACGAAAAAAACAAAAACTGACAAACAAGTATTCGAAATCCGATCTAGCCGCTACCGCCCCCAGGACCCTCCCCACGGAACCCTCCCCGGACACCCCCAGAGACCGCTCCAGGCACCGCAAGAATCGAGGAAGGAGGAGGCCACAAAGCCGCGAAGATCACCGAATCCGGAACCCCCCTGCTCGGCGGCCCTGGCCAAAAGCCACTACAATGTTCGAAACTGCTGAAAAATAGTAGAAAAATCGCCCGCTGACTTCTTTCCACCATTTTGGAGTTCCCTCCTGTGCAGAGACATGCCCGCCTTCAGGCAAGGGAGCGGGAGGAAGAGGAGGAGGAGGAGGAGGAGGAGGAGGAGGAGAAGGAGGAGGAGGAGGAGGAGGAGGCCGCGGCGGCGGCCCGCCGCTCGCCCGCCGGCCCCCGGCGCCTCCCGCAGGAAACCCTCCAGGTGCTTCAGCTCCGCCTCGCCGGCTGGAGGCGGAGGGGAGCGCCTCGCTTCTCTGTCGGAGGGGCGCACAAAGACATGCCAGTCTTAGGCTGGGCGTGTCCCTCTACGGGCGGATGTTGCGCGAACGATGGAAAATAGTCGAAAGGTGCTCAAGAACAGTCCAACAATGGGTGGAGCGCACAGAGACATGCTAGTCAAAAAATGATTTAAATGATCAATTAAAAGAAAGCTGGGCCAGCTTTTCCGAAGTTTCTCAAGGAAGCGAAACAGGCGTGTACTCTTACAGGAAATGCTTTTCGGGCCAATAATATTAGGCCCGTCGTGTCCCTCTACGGGCGGATTTAGGGGAGAAGTGATAAATAGTCAAACGGTACTTAAGAGTAGTCCGACAAGAACCAACAATCACTTTCCCATACGGTTTCCGGGCTACTTTCACATATTCTTCCTGTAGAGGAACATGCCCGACTCAATAATAATACTAAGTGCCCTCCTTGGAGGCGCGCGCCCGACCCGAACATCCGGTACACCCATCTTGTAGCATATCGGATTCTGAGCGGTGTGACCAGAAAGCGCCCGCCACGACGCATGTACTACAAGATTTCTTGGTGCCCGCGTCGCCCCTGGGGAGGCGACACACATAGTAGTAGTAGTAGTAGTAGTAGTAGTAGTAGTAGTAGTAGTAGTAGTAGTAGGCGTAGTAGTAGTAGTAATGATAATAGTAGTAGTAGCAGTCGTAGTAGTAGTAGTAGTAATAGTAGTAGTAGTAGTACGAGTAGTAATAGAAGAAGAAGAAGTAGTAGTAGTAGTAGTGATCGTAGTAGTAGTAGTGATCGTAGTAGTAGTAGTAGTAGTAGTAGAAGTAGTGGTAGTAGTAGTGGTAATAGTAATGGTAATCGTAATAGTAATAATAATACTAATAGTAATAGTAATAGTAATAGTAATAGTAATAGTAATAGTAATAGTAATAGTGATATTAATACAAGTAGTAGTAGTAATAGTGATAGTAATACTAGTAGTAGTAGTAGTAGTAGTAGCAGTAGTAGTAGTAGTAGTAGTAGTGGTGGTAGTAATAGTAGTAGTACTAGTAGTCGTAGTCGTAGTAGTAGTAGTAGTAGTAGTAGTAATAGGCGTAGTAGTAGTAGTAGTAGTAAAAGTAGTAGTAATAGTAATAGTGATATTAATACAAGT
>CAUYUJ010002040.1:71507-94244 GCA_963575745.1 Prorocentrum cordatum
CCCAGAGCATGTCACATGTCAGCGGGCGGCACGCGAGGCACTTCTTCCAGCAAACAGTCACAGGAGCACTGCGCCGACCCGAAAGATTCCCCAGTGCTGCTACGGTGCCTCTGGTCGCTATCGATTTGGGTGATCCAACAGGGGGTCCAGCTGCAAAGGGGTGGTGCAATAGCTTTGGGGCAACTGTATTGCAAATGTGCTGCGGCGGAGAATTCGATTGCACTGGTATTGCAACTCGTATATTGCACGCGAAAATCCAACAACACATTTGCGCCCCAGAATGTATCGCACGCCCCAGATGCATTGCAGCCCCACAAATCTATTGCACCGAATCTATCGCACGACCCCCTTTAAAACAGGGCTAGGATCGGGATAAATCGCTCCAGAGCGTTCCGGAGCGCTCTCAGAGCGTTCCGGAACGCTCTGGAGCGGCCGCGGCGCCCAATACATCCTCCAAACCCGCCGATTCTCAGAGATTTCGAGTTCTCCCGATCCGATTTTGTCCCGATCTTCGCGTCGTTTTACTTCGACCAGCGCGAGGAGGAGGAGGAGGAGGAGGAGGAGGAGGAGGAGGAGGAGGAGGAGGAGGAGGAGGAGAGGGAGGAGGAGGAGAGGGAGGAGGAGGAGGAGGAGGAGGAGGAGGAGGAGGAGGAGGAGGAGGAGGAGGAGGAGGAGGAGGAGGAGGAGGAGAGGGAGGAGGAGGAGAGGGAAGAGGAGTCTGCTTCCTTCGACCAGCGCGACGACCCGCTTTGGGGTCCGCCCGAACCGAGGCCAGCGCGAGCTCGCAGGCGGCCAGCGAGAGCCGCTCGGGGAGCGAGGGTGGAGGGCCGGCGGGGTCCTGGGGGCAGGACCGGCGCCTCTCGCCCCGTGCGGCCGCAGCGGCAGGGGCACGATGTGAGCCCAGCCCCCCGCCCCCTGGGCCAGAATCCCAGACCCCCTCGGGTCGTGAAGAAATCGCGACGAGAAGTTGTTCGCCATTTTCAGCCCCTGGGGGCCCTTGCCGGGCCTCGGGACCGTCAAAAAACGACTCGGGACGAAAAACCGGTCCCGGGGAATGGGTCCAGACAGCTGGGGGTCGACGTCGTGAAAAAATCATGACGTCGGGGGTCTGGGATTGGGCATCCGCTCCCGACCTGGACTTTGGATCCCAAACGGCGCAGGGGCCCGAAACGTGGGCAGAGCGCACAGGACGCCCTCTGGAAGAAAAAAGCGATCGGACTGCTGCTCCCAGGGCGAGCCGAGAGGTCTGCCAGCCGACCCAAAAGTTGCTGGTTTGCGTGGGACTCGCGCGGCTTTTCCAAGTTCCTGCTCTTCGGCAAGGTACTTCCTGTTCCTCGTCGTCTGAGCCTGACCTCCTGCGCGTTCGTCCTCCTCCTCCTCCTTGTCTCTGTTGTCTTTTCTTTTCGCCCTCTGTCTCTGTTGTCTTTGCCCCCGCCTCTGCAGAGGCGCCGCTGTGCTTCGCCTGTTCTTTTTTCCGAGTCGCTGGCGGCTCCTGCCCTATGCTGGACTCTTGCATTCGACCCCTTGGACGGCGCGCAGCCATCTGCGTCGCTCGCGAGCGAAAAAGTGGGACTCGCGCAAAAACAGGTTTTCAGATCTTCTCAGGCGGAGCTGAGAATTGGCCTCGCGCCTCACGCTGCAAAACTCATGTCATCTGCGGATCCATGTTTGTACCCCCGGTGGTCCAGACCGCGGGCCAGACTTGCCAGCGTTCACGCCCGAGCGCGGTTTCTGACCAGGTCCGCGAGGCTCGTGCACAACTTCCTACTTGCAGCGACCTTGCAGGCATGCGGCCGCGCTGCATCCGCGTGGACCCGTGCCCCTCAAAACGGAATCAACTTTCGGAGCGCCAATGTAAGCCGATGTAAAATTGCAAATATGCGTCACTGCTTGGCAAGGAGATGCACGTCTCAGGTGCCAGCCAGAAACTGCTGCAGCATGTGCGGCATCATGTCGCAGTGCTTCTCAAAACCAAGTCGACAGCTCCGGGTGCGAGACGGAGCAGATACGCCAGCCGTGCCTTTTCAGGACGCCAGGATACGAATGCCGTGCTCAGGAGGGATCGGTTCGGAAGGGGGGGGCTTGACGCCATACCCGACAATGAACCTGGCTCTTCGCCTTTCTGCGCGCGCCGTTGCCTGCCTGCACGCCTCCTTCTGTCCCTGCCGGCCTGCTGCGCAACCCATCGAGCGCCTCCTCATCCCACCTGCCCCTGTCGTCCCAGGCGTCCGATGTCCCGGCGCTGTTCTATACGGGGGCCATGGGAACCTCGAAAAAAGCTGCCACTCGCGCGAGGCGGGGATTTATCCATATCCACCGCCTGGAGGATCGGTCTTCGGGGACCTCGGCAGGCAGTGGATGCCTGAGTGTGGCTGACCCCCGAGAGCCCGAAGATAGATCCGGATCCACCGCCCGCCGAGGTTCCCGAGGGCGGATCCCCCCGGGCGGCGGCTGTGGATGCACCCCCGCCGCTCGCCCCCATGCCAGAGGAGGGGACAACAACGTAAACACAACCTGTTGGCGCTCCGCGCGGAGCGCCAAAAGTTTATGTCTGTGCCGCTTCTTCTGCTTCGACATACGTTTTTGAGATCTGTGAAGGGGAACTGGGACACACAAATAAATAGATACAAATAAAAGGATTCCCCATATTTTCCTATATTTTCTGGGTGTTTTGTCTTCCCCCCACTTCCCATATTTTCCCATCTTTTCCTGGGCATCGACGATTAATTGTGTCTGTGTTTTTTTTGTTCCTCCTGAATCTGGGCCTGCCGCCGCCATCCGGGTGGCCTCCCCCCCTCTGGCAGCCCGGCAGCCCGCCCAGCCACCCGGCCCGCCAGGCAGCGCCAGAAGGGACTGCCCTCTGGGGGGGGGGGAGGGGTCGCCACCTCCACCAGCAGGAGGAGCCAGCAGGACCCGCCAACCACTCCCCCCGACCGCCCACAGTAGATTGGCGGTGCGCACAAGGGGGGTGGAAGGAGGGGGGAGGGCTTCTTAAAGACTTAGAAGGAGGCTGCTTCTGAGAAGGCGCCGGCCTTACATCTATAGAGGAGGCCCGCGCCCTCTAAGAAGCAGGGGTGCTCCTGAGAAGTCCTCCCCCCTCCCCCCCACACCCCTCTGCTTGGCTGAATAGAGGCCTCCCGGATGGGGTCGGAGTAGATGGTGTCGAAGGATCGCGCCGCATCGATGCTGCATCGGCGATGTATCGGCGATGCATTAGCGATGCCCCGGCGATGTCGGCGATGCACAGGGCGCCGTCGGCGTGGCGAGAGTCGGGCTCCGCATCGCGCTGCGTCGCCGATGCATCGGCGATGCGGCGCGACCCTCCGGCCTCATCTACAGTCGGGGCGTTGACCCAAGGAACGATAAAGAAGGAACGAGGCCCCTTTTTCCCATATAGTAAACTCCGATTTCCCATGGAAAACCTCAGGAAAACCCAAGGAGCACTGTAAAGCAACTAAGGAACACGGAGCCCCTCCCCAACAAAAAGGGTTCCTTCTTCAGGGCCCCGACTGTACTCCAACCCCATCTGGGAGGCCCAGACACAGACGTCCCAGGCCGTCCAGAACCCCTCGCTCGCCGATCCTCGAGGCTGGATCCCCTCGGCAGGAGCTGGCGGAGCCCCCCGAGCGGGGGATCCACTGGGCACGCGCCCGAGGCCCGCGGAGCCTCGCAAGAGCCGTGCCCCAGGCCAGGGTAGGAGTGGAAGCTCACCGGCGTGCCGGCGGCCTCGAGGGCCTGGGGCGCCCGGCGGCGGCTGGGTCGCCCCAGGCGCAGGGGGGGGGGCGGATCGGCGGCGAGCGAGGGGGGGAAGTGAGAAGGAGAGGGCCTTCTCAGAAGGAGAAGAAAAGGATCGCACGCCACTGAGGGGAAGGAAAAAGGGGGAAAGAAGTCCCACAGTCCGCCACTGCCCCAGGGGGGCCCTTCCGAGTGGACCTTTGTCAACCACGGGCAGGAAGGCCGAGGGGAGAGGAAAAGGAGGCTGCGCGGCGCGGCGTGGAGGAGGCAGGAGAGGAAGGTCGCGCCCGCGCGCGCGCTGCTGCTCTCTCTCTTGCTCCTCTCCGCTCTGCTGTTTCCTCCCCTCCGTCCCTTCCCCCCGTCCCCTCCCCCCGGCGCCGCCTTTCCCCCCTGGCGGGCTCGGAAGTCCCCCGGCCTTCTGAGTTTCATCAGCCTTCCCCGAAGACACCCAAAACAACTTCGCGGAAAGCGCGAGGGCTTCGTAGCAGGCCTTCTCCTTCTCGCTTCCCCCCACACGCTCGCCGCCGAGTGGAGAGGATGCCTGCCAGTCCGAATTTCGGGCGGACTGACTGTGCCATTCCCGCCATAGTTCCTCCGTCTCGGTTTCCAGGGGCCGTCTTCGGCCCCCAGGAGGGAGGGAGGGAGGGAGGGAGGGAGGGAGGGAGGGAGGGAGGGAGGGAGGGAGGAGGAGGAGGAGGAGGAGGAGGAGAGACCACCACGAGACTGCCCCAGGAGGAGAGACCACCACAATTTCTCAGAAATTGTCCATGGGAAGGGTCGAGACCTCAGGGCCACCCGGGTCGAAAGGAAAAACATGCGCTCGATGTCCGGGCAACGAGGAGGAGAAGCCCCAGATCAGACCGAGGCGGAGGGGGCGGCCTGGGCCTCGTCAGAGGGCCCCTCGAGGAGGGAGTCCTGAGCCAGGCCTGGGGAGGCCCTTCCTGTTTGCTCGTGGATGTCATGGCAACGGACACCCTGACCATTCTATCATTGAACTACAGTGGTACTTCAGACGTCTTCTACACGCTTGGAACATGTTCGAAACATGTTTGGAACAGGTTGTGGCGCTTTGGAAACATAGTTAAAACATGTTTCCTCTCCATCGATCGTATTCCACAACTTTTTGGTATGGTTTGTGCTGTCTGCCCCCTGACTGCCCAGCCACTTCTTGGGAGCGCGGGCACGAGGCCAGGGCACGAGGCCAGGGCAGATGCCGGTCGGCGTCGCCAGGGGCGCTGCCGAAGCGAGCGAGGGGCGCGAGAAACAGAGGGAGCGGGAGGACGGGAGGAAGCGCGGAGCGGAAGAGGTGGCGGTCCGAGCAGGCACGTCCTCACGGGCGTGGAGGAGAAGTGCAGCCACGTGTACAGTGGATGACTACCTACCAGACCACCCCAACCCAACCCGAAGACGCGGATTTCGGGTTGGGGGGGGTATGGGCTCCATACGAGTTTTGTCGATATTCCCCGACCCCCCCCCCTCTGGAAATGGAGGGCAAATTGAGGCCTTCGGGTTGGGTTGGGGTGGTCTGGTGAGTGGTGAGTGGAGGGGCTTGGAGGCCCACGTGGACGTTTTCCGAAGGAGGCTGGCCCGCGGAAGGCGCCAGGAAGGGGCCGGAGCCTCCTCAAGCGAGCCGCGCATCGGCAGCGCCCTGGGGCCCGAAGGCGGGCCCCCGGAGGCCACCAACAGCGAAAACGTTGCGCCACTCTGCCCCGCTTACAGTCGGCCCGTACATATGATATACAGTCGGGGCGTTGACCTGAGGAACCCTGAATAAGGAACGAGGCCCCTTTTGTCCATAAGTCTAACTTCGATTTCCGATCGAAAACATAAGGACAACCTGAGGCAAGCTGTGAAACACTTAAGGAACGCGGAGCCCCTCCCCAACGAAAAGGGTTCCTTCATCAGGGCCCCGACTGTAAGGAGGCGCGGCGAGGGCGCAAGGGCCTCCGGAGGCCATGCTGGCGCTCTCGAGCGGCACCAGCCAGCGAAAGTCGCCGAGGACAGGGCCGAAGGGGCAAGGATGCAAGGAGAACCCTGAGAAAGAAGAGGAGGAGGAGGGGGAGGAGGAGGAGGGGGAGGAGGAGGAGGAGGAGGGGAGGAGGAGGAGGAGGGGGAGGAGGAGGAGGAGGAGGCTGCTCATCCTTACTGTGCGGGCAGAGGGTGGGCTTGCCTGAGGGGCTTTTGTGCGTTTCTGGGGGACCCGTGGGTGTCGGCCAGCCTTCCTCGGGTTGTTCGGTCCTGCTTCCTTGCAGTGTGCGTGAAGGAGCCTGCCTCGGGTTGCCTGGCCTCTTGCTTCCTTGCTGGTGTTGAGGAGGCCTTCCTCGGGTTGGCGGGTCTTCTGTGTGAAGAGGCCTTCCTGGGGTTGCCTGGTCTTGTTTCCTGACTGTTTTCGGAGGGGCGTCCCTCGGGTTGCCTGGTTTTGCTTCCTCACTGTGCTTGAAGAGGCCTTCCCCGGCTTGCTTGGTATTGCTTTTTCAACTGTGTTTGAAGAGGCTTGCCTCGGGTGTTTCGGATGCGTGTCCTTACTCATCCCTTGGGCTGATTGGTCTTGCTTCTAGCAATACCAAACAAAAGCCGTTAACACCAAGCAACGCCAAGCAAAGCCAAACAACTCCAACCAATACCACGCAACGCCAATCTATACTGCCAAGCAACGCCATGTGACGCCTAGCAGCATCATGTAACAGCAAGCAACGCCAAGCAACGCCAAACAATACCAAGCAACGCCACGCAACGCCGAGGCATGCCAAGCAATGCCAAGGTAAGAAATGCAACTCAAGTAACCCCCGAGCAATGCCAGGCAACGTCCAGCAACACCGAACAACGCCAAGCAACGCCAACCATCGCCAAGCAATGCCAAGCAATGCCAAGCAACACCAAGCAGCTCAAAGCAGCACAAAGCAATGCGAATCAATGCCAAACAAAGCACTGGTTAGCAGCGCAAGGCAATGCCGCTTAGGAGAAGTTCGCCCAAGTCGGGTCGACCTGGGTTCAATGTCAAGACGTTGGATGTCTGGGTGCTCTGCTCCGAACCCCAGTAGTTGACATGTCCGTGTAATCTTCATCTAGCCTCCCTGTTGCTTCCCTTCTAACTCGTCTACCTCCTCTCACTCCCTCACTTGCCTGAACTCTTCGATATTCGAACTCTTCGTGGCCTTCCACTTACACGCTTGGCCATCCCGCAGCCTATACATACTCGGGACAGAAGACGACCACAGCACAACCACAGGACAGCCGCGCCAGGCAACCGCATTGGACAACAGCATGGCCACGGGACCACCCGGCGTGCATCGCGGCGACCCTCCGCGGTACACGCAGGGCAACCACGCGGCACATCTGCGGACACTTGTCCGTCAGCGGCGAGGCGGCGAAATCCGCTCCAGCGAGAAGCTAGATAGGGGCACGAACTAGCGAATTGGCGAGCAAGAGGAAATGGGGACGGCCAAGAGGAGGAAGGGACGCTCAGACGCCGAAGAATTCGACGATGAGCAGCCGGGCGGGCAGCAGCAGCCAGGAGCGCAGGGCCAGAGCGCGGTGGGCGGCCGTGGCGAACCACGCAGGAGGGAAGCACTTGGACGTCCGATGTCCCCAACGACGGAAGCGCATCCCTCGCCCTTGCACAGCTTCGCCCCGCCCGCACGCACAGCACGAAGCGGAACCGAAACCGATGTCGCAGTGGAGGGCTCTCCGCTCCCCTTCGGCCTCGCCCCCATGCCCTCCGACAAGTGCCCGATGCTCCTCCAGTGTGAAGTGCGCGTCCCTGCTGCCAGCAAGGAGCACGCTTACGCAGCACTCGTCATGATGCCCGCCATGGCCTTCCAGGTATCCAACTGTCAACGGCCGGCGCTTAACACACTCTCACACACGGGTTTACATGGAAATATGGATTGGCTCTGCAGATCGGAGAAACATGGCTTCAACTCGACAATGCTGGCGATGCTGCACTGCTGACTTGAGACTGCCCAGGTGGCTGAGCTTAGCATGACCCGCGCCCTTGCATTTACTGCTATGTGATCATTGTCACTGTGGATCGTGTGACCGGTGCTTTTAAGATCCATCTTCATTGTGATGGATCTTATTTGGAATTTTGTCAGCCCCCATCGTGCCTACGCTGTGCCCAGGCATCGACGGTATCGTTGCCGATGTTGTGTTTACCACACAGTTCAACGTCTGTATTGATGCACCACGTCGTGAATCCTGAAATGATGCTACGTGGGTGTTGATGGCATCCGTCGGCATACAGTGAAAGAAACTTCGACTGTTCTTGCTGTTGGGCTTAATGTCGACGCGATACAGTTGATATTGGCGATACGGATCTGGCCGTGCATACCCCAAAATGAAAAAATGCTTCAGCTGCCGCTGATTAGCTTTGAACTTCTGGGGCAGAGGACCGAAAACCCTTGAGGTTGAGCTGGTGAAGATGGCTCGCCGATGCGCGGGCACTTTGGTCGTCGTGAGCTAGCTACAGATGCCACCATTATCCGAGTTCCCCACCAGTCGGGTGATGTGGCGTTGACCAATGAGAAGTACCGCTCCGCTAGCATAGTCTTACGATGTCCTCTGAGTAGGGGGCCACGTGCGAACCCTACCCCTACCCCCCACGATTTCTGAGGGGGAGGGTGGGGTTCACTTCGTTCGGGAGCTCCCAAATGGAGTGAGCCCCACCCTCCCCCTCAGAAATCGTGGGGGGTAGGTGAAGGGTTCGCATGTGGCCCCCTACTGAGATCAGCACGCGTCCTCATTCCCACCTGCTGCACGCACATTCTCCGAAATGGCCACCGTGAAGAACAGCAGCGCGCCCCGTCCACTCGTGGCCGCCCCCGGGAGGACGTGGAGGCCGGAGGCCGAGGGCGAGGCCGAGGACGGGACGAAGGCGAGGGCGAGCGCCGGGGACGACCCCGAGGCTCGCAGGCTCGAGCTGTGCTCGAGGCGTGGTCCTGCGGGGCCCGTTCCCCGAGGCCGGCTCGGCATCCCGAGCCATATGCTCTGGTGGCCCCGGAGCCCGAGGAAGCAGCCCCTGGGAGACCCGCAGTGGCGCGAGGCCGGCAGTCGAGTGCCGCCGGCAGGAGGAGGGCGAGGACGGGGTCGGGGATCAGAGGCTTGGTAGGCAGCCTCAGCGGCTCTGGGGTGTGTGTGTGTGTGTGTGCGTGCGTGCGTGGAAAGGGAGAGGAGCAGCAGGAGGGGGGAGAACCGTTGACCCCGCCCACCCTGACCAGCCAGAGTGGTAGGTAGCCCTCTAGACCTATGGGCCCATCTGGGCTGCTCGAAGCCTCGACTGGAGTTTTGGGTTCGGAGGTCCTGGTGCTATGTTCTCCTGGGAAGTCTGGGCGCTGGAGCCCCTGAAACGTCAGATCACAACCCTCCTCAAGAGTAACCGTGTGCCGATGATCAAAAAAGACCCCCCCTTTACACGCTAGAGTTGATTATCCACGGCCAAGAAGAGTTTGGTCAGGGGCGCGGGGCGCGGAGGCCGAACTTTTTTTCACCGTGAAAAGTTCACCATCGAGGGTAACTTCTTATTATGTTGAGATAGCAACATCAAACGAAGCGAAGACGTTGTCGATGATGTCTCAAGCGAAACCAACAGCGTTCTCTTTATCTCTCTCTCTCTCTCTCTCTTCTGTCTGCTCTTCTCTTTCTCTTTCCGTTTCCTCCCCCCTGCCCCCCTGAACTTTTTTTTATCGCTGTGGTTTACTGTCCACGAAAACGAGGCACGTGAGCTACCCTACGCGAGCAGATGAAAATCTGACTTTCCATTGTTTGTTTACAAATTAAATTTAATAGGTTTGGAACTTTGGCGTTTCTCCTCCTCCTCCTCCTCCACCACCTCTCTCCTTCTGTCTGTCTATCTTTCTCTACTTCTGGGATCTCGATCCTCGATCCTCGGACTTCGATTCTCGATCCTCGATCCTCGGCGTTCGGTCCTCTTAACATCATCTCTTTCTCCTCCCACATGCTGGCCTCCGGTAGGCAACATTTATAAATCCCCCCGCGACCCCGAACTTTATTATCCCTGTGGGATTAATCTCGGCAGCACAAGGTTACATTCCAATGCTGGCACCAAATTCGCCGGCCCAACGGGCCAGAGGCGTGCTAAGATCTCCGGTAACTGGTTAACAATTTTCTAGTTCGCGCGCGCGGGGCGGCCCCTGGGGGTCCCCGGACGAAAAGTACCCCGACCAGGTCCCGGCCGGTCCCGGCCGGTCCCGGCCGGGTCCCGGCCGGGTCCCGGCCGGGTCCCCCCGAGCGCTCCATGAGCGCACCAACAGGGCTCCGAGACGTCCCCGAGAGCCCCAAGAAAGGCCAAGAGGCCCCCAAGAGGCCCCCAAGATGGTACACGAGGGGTCCGACATGCCACAAGATCGCTCCAAGACGCCCAAGATAGCCCCCAGACGCCCCAAGAGGCCTCCAAGAGCACTCCCAATAGGGCCCCCGGAGGCAAAAATCATTGTTTTTCCATAGGTTTTTGAGAGATTTTGGAGCTTCCACCTTTTCGGCTTCCCGACGCCCCAAGACGGCCCAAGAGGCCCCCAAGATCGCCCCAAGAGGGCCCAAGAGGCACCCAAGAGGGCCCCAAGATGGCCCAAGAGGGCTCGAAGACGGCCCAAGAAGCCTCCAAAACGGTCCAAGAGGGCCCCAAGAACGCCCCCAAAGGGGCCCCAGAGAGGGAACACGAAACAACATTTCGAGCCCTCGGCCCTAAGAAGCCCCTACGAGGCCCCTAAGAGGCCCCAAGAGGCCCCCACGGGGCCCTCAGGAGGCCCCCAAGAGTCCCCCAAGCGGCCCCAGGAGGCCCCCCAAATGCCCCCCCGAGCGCCCCAGGAGTCCCCCAAGCGGCCCCAGGAACCCCCAAAGCGCCGCATTGACACCAGGCCCTCGGGCAAACGGCAGACATGAGACTGTATGGGCCGGCGGAATGAGCGAAGCGATTAAATATTCGACTCGCGCGCGGGGGTGCCGGGAATCGGACAGACGCCTAGCTTGCACGGCCATAGCAGGGCCGAGCGCTGGAGAGACATCTGGCACAATGTGTATCCAACTCTCGCCCAGGCCGGTGATGCCCTGTGGCCAATCCTGGAAACTCTGCACCGAAGAACGCTTCCATCTCTTGGAAGCGATTTGCCCCAACCCTCCCTCGGTCAGGTTCTCGATCTGAATATAGCAGTGGGGTCTCCACCTCCTCCTCCCCCTCCTCCTCCTTCTCCTCCTCCTCCTCCTCGCCTCCCCCCCCGCTCTCCTCTCGGCTCTCTCCTGTCGCATCCCTCTTGGGGACCGCGAAGTGCAAAATTGTCGCCACTTTCAAGGGCTGCTGGGTAAACCAGCACAGTGGGGCCACACGCAGATCCAACCAGTGCCTCGCCTTCGCTGGGGGCCTACGAAGTGCGAAACTGTCGCAACTTTCGAGGGCTGCTGGAGGAGCCAGCACAGTGGGACCACACGCAGATCCAACCAGTACCTCGCCTTCCCTGGGGGACTACGAAGTGTGAAACTGTCGCCACTTTCGAGGGCTGCTGGGGGAGCCAGCACTTTGGGGCCACACGCAGATCCAACCGGGACCTCGCCATCCCTGCGGGGCTACGAAGTGTGCAAGTGTCGCCAGTTTTGAAGGCCGCTGGGGCGGCCAACACAGCGGGGTGCCGCGCAAATCCAAACGGGACCTCGCCATCTCTTGGGGGCTGCGAGTGTGAAACTGTCGCCACTTCCGGGGGCTGCTGGACGGGGCAGCACAGGTGGGGCCCCACACAGATCCAAACGGGACCTCGCCATCCCTGGGGGGCTGCGAAGTGTAAGACTGTCCCCACTTCCGAGGGCTGCTGGGGGGGCCAGCACACTGGGTTCTCACCCAGATCCCAAAAAGACCTCGCCATCCCTGGGGAGGCTACGAAGTGCGAAACTGTCGCCACTTTTGAAGGCTGCTGGAGAGCCAGCACAGCGGGGCCCCACGAGGTGATTGTTCTTCAACCCCGATGTGTTCCTCTTGCTTCTCCCTCCCATTACAATGCCTCCTGGCCTTTTGTACCTCGGTTCTGCGAGTCGGCCACGCACACTCCGCACGATATGGATATCAGCCGTGCACCGCCTCTTGCAGTGTTGCTGTCACACTGCTGTCGGCACACCTCATATCATCCCCCGGTGCCGATGGGTTGGGTACGTCACAAGGTAATCATATATCCGCTGGCTTCGGGGATCTTCTGACCCGGGTCAATCCAGACCCGGGTCAGCCAGGCCTTGCAGAATCCTGCAAAATCCTGCCAGACCCTGCACCCAAACCCGGGCCAGTGCGAGGGATCCTGCAGGATCCTGCACCCAAGCCCGGGTCAATGGGAGCCTGGCCCTGCAGGATCCTGCAAGATCTGGCGCTCTGGCTGACCCCCGTTTGCATTGACCCCCGTTTCAAGGCTCCCGCTGGCTTTCGCCGGCCTCCCGCCGGCTTCCGCCCTCTGAGCCGCCCCTGTGCTGGTTCCGCCCCCTTCCGCCGCACTTCCGCCGCACTTCCGCCGAGGAAGAGAAGACAACCGCCGCACTTCCGCCGCACTTCCGCCGCACTTCCGCCGCACTTCCGCCGGCCTTCCGCCGGCCTTCCGCCGGCTCCCGCCTTCGGAGCCGCCCTCGTGCCGCACTTCCGCCGCACGTCCGCCGCACCTCCGCCGAGGAAGCGAAGACACCCTTCCTGCGGCCCCCTCGACAGCGAGGCCCCTGCTGGAGCGCCTCACGGGCATCCCGCTTCCCGTCACGAAACGCACTCGCGGTCAAAGCCTCCCTTGAAAGCTTGAACAAGCCTCTCCCTTCAAACCCTCCCTTCAAACCCTCAAAGCCTCCCTTCAAACCCTCCTGTGACGAACCCTCTGAACGGAGCCTCCCTTGAAGCCTTTTCCGCAGCCCCGAAGGCCTCTGAGCTTAGGTCGGGCATGTCCGCCTACAGGCGGAGCTCGTACGAAAAATTAAAAATGCCCAACAAAGACTCCAGACATGCACAAGACATCATCCACAAATCGTCCCCTGACGAGTTTCCTACTATTCTTGAATGCCCCTCCTGTAGAGGGACAGGCCCAACGAAACCTTCTATTCTGACCCTTCCCTTGACAAAGCCCCGAAACGATGGGGGGGGGGGGGTAAGGGTGGTATCTTTGTCCGGGTGGCCTCTGTGCTCTCCTGCCTTATCGCCCCCGTCCACTCTCCCTCTCCCTCTCTCTTCCCCTCTCTCTTCCCCTCTCTCTCTCTCTCTCTCTCTCTCTCTTTCTTGGAGGGCGGAAAGATACGGATACGTGTTGTCCCCAGACCTCTCTTGGGGTGCGTTCTGACCAGAATTTCGAGGCGAATCCAGCGGTGACAGCGAGGATTCCCCTGGAGCACCAGGAGAGGCCGAAAACGAAGGGGGACAACACGCATCCGTATCTTTTTCTCCCCCGACTTCCCCTCTCGACTTGGACTCTACTTCGAGTCCAGTTCGATGTCCGCGGCCCCGGAAGTCCCGACCCTTTCCCTGGGGCCGGTTTTTCGTCCTGAGTAGTTTTTTGACGGTCTCGAGGCCCGGCGAGGGCCCCCCGAGGCCGAAAATAGCCAGAAACCCTTTGTCCTGATTTTTTTACGACGCGATCATGTCTGGGATTCTACTTCGAGTCCACTTCGATGCCCGCGGCCCCGGCCCGGCGGCGGCCTGCCGCACCGCGCCGCCGCAGCCGGGCCGGACGACGGCGTCCGCGTCGCCGTGGCAGACCAGGAAGCGGCTGGCCCTGGGGAGGGCGGCGGCCGCTCGGGGCTCGGGGCACGTCGGGCCCGGCCCCCGAGAGAGGGGGGATGTTCGACGAAGAATGAAAACTACCCCAAAACTGGCCCAAAAAGATAAAACACAAATTGAAAAAAATCGCCAGACTATGTTTGGACTATTTGTTCACTAATTTGGGCGCTTATATATATATATATATATATATATATATATAACAAAAAAAAAAAACAAAAAAAAAAAAAAAAAAAAAAAAAAAAAAAAAAAAAAAAAAAAAAAAAAACGACTAGGATCGGGGGACGTAAGACCCGGGTACGGGGGACTCGGAAATCCCCGACGAGGTCGTCAAAAAAATGACGAGGCCGAGCCTGCATTTTGACGAGGCCTCCCGCTGCAGACATCCCACGAAACTCCTCCTCGTCAAAATCCGAGGCGCGGTCGTCAAAAAACGATGGCGAACCCGAGTCCTGTTCGACGAAGAATGAAAAGTACCCCAAAACTGACCCAAAAAGGTATTTAAAAAAACTTCCCAGACTATTGTTGGACTATGTTTTCGACGAAGACTATTGTCGGGCCTGGCCCCCGACTAGGGGGGATGTTCGACGAAGAATGAAAAATACCCCAAAACTGCCCCCCAAAAAAGTAAAAAAACAAAAGCAAAAACAAAACAAAAAAAGCATCCCCCGACTATGTTTGGATTATTGTTTCACTGTGGGTGGTATTTCTTATTTTCCGTCGACAATCCCCCTGTAGGGGGACAGGCCCGACTTGAGGCTCGGGGCTGGGATCAGGCTCAGGCTTACGATGCTCCGACCAACTTTAGCCCTGATCGCCAGAAGGACTTTCGAGCACCAATAGGAAGTACCGAAGCTGCAGGGCTGTCACGTGTCGGGCTCTGGGAGGCGACACTCGTTCGACGCTGCTTCGATACTTCTTCAGGTGCTCGAGATTCTTTCTGGGATTTGGACCTTAAGTACGATGGAAACAACATAAGCTTAGGTCGGGTCAGAGTTGGGCGCCGCGTGAGTTGCTCGAGTGCCACCGGAGCCTCCCGAGCACGGACCTGACCAATCCGCCTTGGGACTGCCGCCAGGGGGCCACACAAAAAGCCAGGTCAGTTCTCGGGCCGCCCGGGCACCACCGGAACGGACTCGAGGGCGACTCGAGCGGTGACTGGACCATTGCATGATCCCGGATCGGGGTTGGGGCTTTCGGGAGTTTGCAGGTTGGAGGTTCGAGGTTGGACGTTCGGGTTCAAGGCTCGGGTTGAGTCGGGCCTGTCGCTCTCCAGGGGGAATCTTCCAAAATAGTGAAAAAGAAAACAATCATCTGAGGACGATGTGTCAACTATTTTGGACGATTTAAAATGTATGTTGGACTATGTTGGATTGTTCGTCCAAAACCCCCTGCAGGATGACACGCCCGACCTAAGGCTCGGGGCCTTCTTGGCAGGCCAGGAGGCGGCTGGTCCTCCGAAAGGGCCGCGACAGGCGGACGTCGCCAGGTTGTCCGGCGGGCGTTCTCGCTCCTCCTCCTCCTCCTCCTCCTCCTCCTCCTCCTCCTCCTCCTCCTCCTCCTCCTCCGCCTCCTCCTCCTCCTCCTCCTCCTCCTCCTCCTCCTCCTCCTCCGCCTCCCTCCTCCTCCGCCTCCTCCTCCTCCTCCTCCTCCTCCTCCTCACTCCTCCTCCTCCTCCTCCTCCTCCTCCTCGCTCCTCCTCCTCCTCCTCCTCCTCCTCCTCCTCTCCTCCCTCCTCCTCCTCCTCCTCCTCCTCCTCCTCCTCCTCTCCTCCTCCTCCTCTCCTCCTCCTCCTCCTCCTCCTCCTCCTCTCGGCGTCGGCCCTCGGGCCCCCACGTTTCGATCCGGCGCGAGAGAGCTGCCGCGGAGAGCTGCTGTCGAGGGCTCCCTGGTCGTGACCCCCACGACTTCGCATGCCCTGCGACGTCGGATCTGAAGGCAATGGCGACGATGGAGGTTCGAAGTGGGGGTGTTGGAAGGGTTTTCTCGGGGGCGGCCAAGAGAGGGGCGCCCAAGAGGGGGGGGGTGCACATCATGGCGGGCGGCATGTGCGCGGCCCGAGGAGGGGGCCAGGGACGTAACAAATTAAGAGGAGGCGCCATGAAATCTGGGGAGACATCACGGCCCCCGCCATGATATCCACCCCCCCCTAATCACCACCCAGGAAACCATCCAAAACCTCTCCGCCCTTTGACTTCCAGGAGGAGGAGGAGGAGGAGGAGGAGGGGGAGGAGGAGGAGGAGGAGGAGGAGGAGGAGGAATCGGCGACCCCTCCAGCGGTGGCGCCCCTCAGCACTGCCCAAAACTCTCCGCGGGGACCTCAACTTCTGGGGGGACTCCAGGGAAGTGGATACTGAGAGGGGCAGTAAGGACGGAGATGAGGGAGAAGAGGACGAGAAGGAGACGAGGACGAGGAAGAGGAGGACGACGACGAGGACGAGGAGGAGAAAGAGAACAAGGGAAAGGAGGAGAAGGAGAAGGAGAAGGAGAAGGAGAAGGAGAAGGAGAAGGAGGAGCCGCAGAAGCAGGACGAAGGGAAGAGGAGAAGGAGGAGAAACCCGGGGAGGAACAGGATGAGAAAGTGGAGGACGACAACGACGTGAAATTAGGAGACAGGAGAGGAGGAACCTGGAGAGAGAGAGGAGGGGAGGGAAAGGGGAGGGATTCTCCCCATTCTCGCACTCCCTGTCCCTTTCCTGTCCTCTTTCCCGCCTTTTCCCTCTCCCCCATGTCATCATCCTGATCGTTTTCCCCATCTTGCATCCACCTCACCTCTCCCGACTCGCCCTTCCCCCCCCCCACGCCCCCCTCCCCACATTCCTTCCCCCTATCCCCCTGCACCCATGAACCCCAGTATTGTCAGGCCAGCAACTGCTGCATGATCTGCGAAACGGTTAGTCCTCTAAACTCGCTGCCACACGTGCGAAACAATCATAATCTTCGCTGTAGCAACCCTCTTGTGGTAGACAGGGTGGTTCCTCTTGGTGGCTAGTATGAAAAAGGCGTGTTATCACGCACCCTACGCGAGACCAAATGAGATAGTTAAGGGTGCATGGCACGACTGGGCGAAGCTACATAACAAGAAACACACTCACCAAATGTGACCAAAACAACGTGTTGTGCTTCTGGTATGATTCATGACGCGAAGACGCGAAACGCATCGACAACGCTGTATGCAATGCAATGAAGGCGAAGCTGACGCTTGCATCGACGACAACGAAGGCATGAACTGCAATGCTGAGCATAGCAGAACAACGCTTTGCATCGCACGGCGCCGCTTAGCATATCAAGATGCACTCCGCAAAAGGCTGCTTTCCATCGTCGCGTTGAATACCATTGCGTGACATACCAGATCGTATCACTGTTTCGTATTGCGTTGCACTGGCTAGCACCGCATGCCATGCCGCTGCGAAGGCTAATATTGCATATCATGGTACAGACTGGCGCAGCACAGCCGATCGGCGCATAGAATTGCATGGAATTGCACACCATGGCTTTGCATTCCACTGAACCGCGCACCAGCACATAGCATTTTACAGTAAACCATAGCGCATCAATGCGTAACTGTGCATAGCAGGACATACCATACCACAACCTTGCGTCGCATTGCCTCGCATGGCCTAGCGTCGCATGCAGTACCAACGTGAGTAGTACATGTGATGGCGTAGCAGAGCATAGTATAGCATAGCATTGCAGCACAGCGTAGCATGACATGGCATGGCAAGTCCTATAATACTGAGGCATGGAGTGGCATCGCGTGGCATGACAGTGCGTGACACTGCGCTACACGGCGCGGCATGGCTAACGTAGCATTGCGTGGAACAAACTATCAGCGCAAAGCATTGTACGCCGTCGCATAGCGTCAAGATGCATATAGCACGGGTACGGCTAATCATGTAGCAGCGCTTGCTTTACATCGCATAGCAGTGCATAGCACCGCATGGCGCAGCATTGTGTATCAGAACTTAACACAGCAACCCATGGCTTACCCTGGCAGAACACAGCATCGCACACGACAGCATGCAGCTACCGAGCATGATGATGTGACGTTCGATCGCATAACATCACATAGCACGACATTGCATTGCACAACGTAAGTAGCACTGTATAGCAGAGCGCATGAAATAATATCTGCGCCAAAGAACGGCACCCACGCCGTGAAGAGCCTACGTGACAGGTGAGGCCACACAGCGCTGTATCACCAAGCCCAAACATACAGTCCATATATATATATATATGTATGTATGTATACAGATGCCAACATACAGATACATACATAAGCCACGTCAAGTCAGCAACAACTATAAACACGCACACATACGCAGACACACAAACCATTCACAGGAAACAATGGTGCATTAAAAACGTGATGTATGACTATGCGGTCATCGGCACATTCCCTCCCATCCCACCCTCCTCCCCAAACCCCCGACGTCATGAAATTCAGGTAGGCCTGACTTCATCCGTCGCATGTATGTCGCTCGGTGGGTCTCTTTTTGTAGGCCTCCGGGCCCGAAATGAGCGTCCAGAGACCCGATGGTATCCAATTTCTTGACAGCTGCCAACTCGACATGTCAAGTCGCCAGAATTCAGGGCCCCTTTCCTCCCCAGCGTTCCCATCTGAACCAGTTCGACGTCTGAGCCCATTCGCGGCCGAACGGGCCGGCCAACTTGCCGGCGCCCCGTTGGGGCTGACCATTCTAGGGGGGAGGAGGGGGGGAGGGGGAGGAGGAGGAGGAGGAGTAAGAGGAAGAGGAAAAGGAGGAGGAGGAGGAGGAGAGGAGGAGGAGGAGGAGGAGGAGGAGGAGGAGGAGGGAGAGGGGAGGGAGGGAGAGAGGGAGGGAGAAGGGAGAAGGAGAGAGCAGGGAGGATAGAGGAGGGTGGTGGGACGAGGGTGGAGGACGGTAGAGCGAGGTAGGAAGAGGAGGAGGAGGAGGACGAGGAGGAGGAGGAGGAGGGAGAAGGAGGAGGAGGAGGAAGAAGAAGAGGAAGGAGGAGGAGGAGGAGGAGGAAGGAGAAAGAGGAGGTGGAGGGAGGAATGCACACGTAATGGGCAACGCTTCCATATTATTATGCACACACACGCCGCCAGTAGCCATTTTGGCTAAGACAAGCCCCGCAAGAAACGTTCGCCAGACTCTCTGACAGATTGCATCGGCATGCTGAACTTGATCGAGGCCGTAATATATGTCTTCCATTCCCTCCCCGACGGGGCCTCGTCGGCGATGACCCCTTGGGGTTCAGAGGCGTGTGCGACAGTTGCTCATCCCCAGGCCCAAGAAGGCCCCAGAAAGATCCAACAAGGCCCCTTTGGAGCACTGCCCGGAGCTTCCCCGATGGGCTCACGGCGCCAGCATGCTTCTGTGACATCGTCCATCTGGAAGAGAGGCTTCCCGTGGTCCCAAGTGGTCGGTGGTGCGGAGTACGCCAATGATCGTCCTTCTATTCCCTCCCCAGTGGGGCCTGCTCGGGGACGACTCCAGCAGGGCGGGCACGCCCGCGCTCGGGGGGCACCAGCCAGACAGCACGCAGGCGCCGCCGAGTCTCTGCGGGTATGTCGGGAGGCGCCCCATGTCGCGACCCGCCCCCCAGGTCCTGTCGCCCTCCTCCTCCTACTCCCCCTCCTCGTCCTCCTCCTCCTCCTCCTCCAGCTCCTCCTCCTCCTCCTCCTCTTCCTCCTCCTCCTCCGCATCCTCCGCCGACTCCTCCTCTACATCATACACTCTACCCCCTACCTCACCCTCCAGCTCCTCCTCCTCCTCATCATCATCATCCTCCTCCTGCCCCTCCTCCTCCTCCTCCTCTTCCTCCTCCTCCCATCCTCCGCTGGTTCCTCCTCTACATCACACATCCTACCTCCTACCTCACCCTCCTCCTCTCATCCCTGCCCCTCTTCCTCCTCTTCCTCCTCCTCCTTCTCCTATCCTCCTCCTCCTCCTCCCCTCCCTCCTCCTCTCATCATTCCTCTACCTCCTCCTCCTCCTCCTCCTCCCTCCTCTCTCCTCCTCCTCCTCCTCCTCCTCCTCCTCCTCCTCCTCCTCCTCCCTCCTCCTCCTCTCCCCTTCCTCCTCCTCCTCCTCCCCCTCCCCCCCCCATCCTCCCCTCCCCCTCCCGTTCCGCCTCCTATGACCATTGTTATTCGTATTAGCAGTATTCCTCTTCCTCCTCCTCCTCCTCCTCCTCCTCATTCTCCTTCTCCTCCTACTCTTCCTCCTCCTCCTCCTCCTTTTCCTCGTCCTCTCCATAATATTAATGATTGGCGTGATTCGCATCAATATGATATTCAAACGCATTATGAGTAGTATTAGAACTCGTATTCGCATCCTCATTATTAGTACTGTTGTTATTATTATTGATAGTAGTATTACCAGTCTTATCATTCCTCCGCCTCCTCCTCCTCTTCCTCCTCCTCATCCTCATCTTCCTCCTCATCATCGTCCTCCTCCTTCTCCTCATCCTATCATGTCGTCCCATCAGCATCATCAGCATCATCATCAGCATCATCAGCATCATCATCACCATCATCAGCATCAGCATCAGCATCAGCATCATCGGCAGCATCATCATTGTCAGCATCGCCGTCAGCATCAGCATCATCATCATCAGCATCAGCATCATCATCAGCATCATCATTGTCAGCATCAGCATCATCATCCGAATCGTCATCATCGTCATCATCATCGTCATCAGCAGCATCATCAGCAGCATCAGCATCATGATTATCAGCATCATCGTTATAATCGTCAGCCGCAGCATCATCAGCAGCAGCATCAGCATCATCATCGTTATCATCGTCAGCAGCATCATCGTTATCATCAGCAGCAGCATAATCGTCGCCTTCTTCCTCGTCATCGTCATCAGCATCAGCATCATCAGCATCATCAGCATCATCGTAGCTGTCACCACCACCACCGTCACCATCAGCATCATCAGCATCATCATCAGCATCAGTATCATCATCGTCAACAGAATCATCATCATCAGCATCAGCATCATCGTCGTCAGCATCAGTATCATCATGATCATCATCATCCTCATCCTCCTCCTCCTCATCATCATCATCACCATCAGCGTCGTCATCATCATCACCATCGTCATCATCATGAGCGGCAGCAGCAGCAGCGGCAGCCGCAGCAACAGCGTCATCATGTGTAGCATCATCATCACCACTGACACTAGCATTAGCATCAGCAGCATCATCATCATCGTCATCAGCAGCATCATCATCGTCGTCGTCAGAACCATCATCATCAGCAGCAGCATCATCATCCTCGTCGTCATCAGCAGCAACCTCATCATCATAATCCTCCACCTGCGCATCCTCCTCATCATCTCAGCCATCAGCGTAGCCATCCTGCTCATCACAACCATCATCACCAGCATCGTTATCAGAATCATGATCCTTAACATCAACACAATAGACACCATCATTATCTTCATTCTCAACCTTGTCCTCCTCCTCCTCCGCCGCCTCCCTGCGCATCTTCCTGATCGTCCGTCCCTTTTCCTCACAACAAACTCCTCCCTGTCGCACCCTCGGACGTGTGGGTAGGCGGAAAGGGCGCTTCGCCTGAGACTCCCTCACCATGTCTGATCCTGCAGCGTGAAAATTGCAACAGCTTCCAGGATGGAGGGCGTGTGTTTTTTTTAACTGTGGCCCCCGTCTCAGGGCCGCGAACGTTCGTCTTGAAAGTGTGCAGGTGTTTCAAGGATGGAGGACGGGTCGTTGCCAAACAGTGGCGTGCGCGTTATTGCCGCGCACATTCGTTTCAAAAGTGTGCAACAAATCCAAAGATCGAGGGCGGTTCCTTTTCAAAATGTGGCTCTCGCTTCAGCGCCGCGCACATCCGTTTTAAATGTGTGCCAGAGCTTCAAGGATGGAGAGCGGCTCATGTTCACAGCATGATTCTCGCCTTAGTGCCGCGCAATTTCGTCTTAAAAGTATGCGACAGTTCCAAGGATTCCGATGGTTAAAATCTTAGGAACGACGCTCTGGCACGATTAAATATTGTCAGGACGCAACAATCACGACGTGGATTCG
This sequence comes from Prorocentrum cordatum, assembly GCA_963575745.1. Lineage (NCBI taxonomy): Eukaryota > Dinophyceae > Prorocentrales > Prorocentraceae > Prorocentrum > Prorocentrum cordatum. The sequence continues at coordinate 93,023 of CAUYUJ010002040.1, forward strand.
CAGTGTTGACGTCCCAGGACCACCGATCTGGCACGATTTAGGATTGCCAGGAAGCAACCACTCAGGGGTTGACCCTCAGCGCTGAAGTCTCAGGAACTGCGTGTTGGCACGATTCAGGACTCTCAGTCGTTTGTCTTCTAATGGGACAGTTCCCGCAAAGAAGATAAATTATCCTAGGGGCCCATGAGCAGGGAACTTGGAGGGAGGGTTTGTTGCAACGTCGTTGATGCGTCTTGGGATTACATTGGTCCTCCTCCTACTCCTACTCCTCCTTCTCCTCCTCATCCTCCTCCTCCTCCTCCCCCTCCTCCTCCTCCTCCTCCCTGCTCCTAGACATCCTTTCCATGTAAGGAGCAGCTGCTGAGAACACTCCCGGAACAGTCGCGGGCTCTGCGAACTTGTTCAAGTTGCGTCCTTTGCATTGCACCCCGCCGCCATGCGGCCCAGGCCAGACATGTATTCCGATCCCCTCTCTGCTCCTCCCGCCTCCGCCTCCCCCATTCCTCTCTCCTCCCTCTCGTCCCCCTCTCGTCCCCCTCTCGTCCCCCTCCTCCCTCAACCTCCGCCTCGGCCTCAAGTTCCCGCCTCCTCCTTCTTCTCCTGCTCCTCTTTCGGGGACGACAAAGAGGGGGGCGTCCAAGGGGGGGGGGTGCAAATCATGGCCGGCGGCATGTGCGCGGCCCGGGGGGGGTGCCGGGGACGTGGCGCCATGAAGTCTGTGGAAATATCATGGCCCCCGTCATGATATCCACCCCGCCTAGTCATCACCCCCCTCTTTGCCGCCCCCGACTCTTCCCCGCTCTCCGCGCCCTCCCCCCACGCCTCTCGTCCTCCCTCTCCTCCCCCTCTCGTCTCCCCCCCCGTCCCCCTCCTCCCTCAACCTCCGCCTCAGCCTCAGCCTCCAGTTCCCGCCGCCTCCTTCTTCTCCTGCTCCTCTTCCCCGCTCTCCGCGCCCTCCCCGTCCTCCTCGTCGTCCTCCGGGCACGTCGCCGACCGAGCTCACCGCGCTGCGGCGTGCGCTCGGGGCCGTGCCCGCCTGCCCGCGCGGCGGGCCGCTGCCTCGCGACCGCCCCGAGGAGGAGGGAGGAGGAGGAGGAGGAGGAGGAGGAGGAGGAGGAGGAGGAGGAGGAGGAGGAGGAGGGAGGAGGGAGGAGGAGGAGGAGGAGGAGGAAGAGGAGGAGGGAGGAAGGAGGAGGGAGGAGGGAGGAGGGAGGAGGGAGGA
>CAUYUJ010002041.1:0-12500 GCA_963575745.1 Prorocentrum cordatum
CTGGAGGTCGGCGAGTGCGTCCACGACACACAACTCCACCCCCGAGCGGTAATGGTTGCGTACGCAACCTGCGTTAAACTGGTCCGTCTTGGACGACGTGATCGTCAGTACTACCTCATCGCAGTCGCTGAGCCTTGCGCTGGGTGTACCCCCGCGCATCCCCTGTACGTCCTGCCCACGCACCACCCGCCCCATACTCCAGGAGCGGTCCTCTTGGACCAAATACTCCGACGCGCGGAGCATGAAAAAGTATCCCGTCATAAGCGCCGCCCATAGGATGGTCGCCTCCCGGCGCGTGGCCGTCCCGTGGGCGAACAAGTACTCTCGGAGCCAGCGCAACATCCGGGGCGTGGCCGGCAGCTTCCGTTTCGCCTTTCCGTCCCAGCGGCGGAGCCCCTCGATCGTGGTCCAGAGCCGGCGCCGATCGGAGGTAACATCCCCAAACCCGGCCAGGGTGTGGGCATATCGAATGGCGAACAGGCGCTGGCGGATGGTCGTGGCTCGCCTCTTCATCACCTTGTACAGGTACACGACATACCGGATGAGGTCATCCTCATCCGTAAGGCGGGCGTCCCGAGTCTCCCCCTGCAGGTACGGGCTCCGGCCTCGGAGCCTCCGCCAGAGTACCCAGTTACGCCACCCGGCGCTGTAATTGGCCCGCGTCCCTTCGGCAAGCTTGGCCAACCTCGCCTCGGTGGCGGTCGCATCCAGCTCGCGGGTGTCGGTGAGTTCACCTTGAATCCCTTTCGGGGCGCCCCCGCCGGCGTACCGCCAGGCGGCGGGCTTCACCAGCGCGGGAGCAGGGGCGCTGCGGGTACGCCGACGGGCCTTGCGCGGGGGTGGGGCCGCGCCGCCCACGCCGTCCACGGCGCTTGGTCTGGGCATGCCCGCGCCTTCCGGAACAGCGAAGGTCACCGCCCCGACCCGCTCCCCGCCTGCCCCGTCCACCCCTGCTGCGGTGGACCGCGCGGTAGCAGGGGGGTCGAGCTGGTCCGCCAACCGAGCGGCGTCGTCCGTCGTCTTCCCCGCCTCCAGCGCAGCCTCGAATGGCCCGCTTGGGCGATCGGGGGCCTGAAGCCAGGCCTTTAGCCACAGCTTAACCATCTCGTCATTAGCGAGTCGGTCGTGATCGGGCCCGACGCCCGCGCGCGCCCCGGGCGCCTCGCTTGCGCTCGCTGCCTCTACGGCCTGCCTCAGCAGGCGCTCCGCCCACTGGAGCACCCAGCGGGCCGTGCGACGCGGGAGTGCACGAGCGGCCTGCCGCATGCGCTCGGCGATCGGCATACCTCCAAGGCCCAAGGCATCCCACAGCTCCGCCGTGCCCCCCTGGGCGCACCAGATTGCTTTCGGGTGCAGGGCTCGCGCGGTCCAGCCGCCCTCGGACCCTTCCAGGATCAGGGTGTTCGCATAGCCCTTCAACGGGTCGGGCTTCGCCCGTGCCGTATGGCAGGGCCCGCGCGGATCATGAATCACCACGCGCTGGGCCCGCCCACCTCCCGCGGGCTGCCATGTGCCCCGCGGCCAAGGCATCATGCGATCCCCCGTCGTCGAGATCCGAGGGTCCACGAGCAAGGTGCCGTTGTCGAGGTCCAGGCGGAGCTCATCCAGCGGTGGCCGCCCTGCCTCCTTCCAGAGCTGGCAGAGGCCGCGTGGCTCCACGCAGGGTTGTCCCAGGGGGGGTACGGGGCCCGATGCCCGAACCCGTTCCCCGCAACCCCAAACCTGGACCGCCCGCGCGCGTGCCGTGGCGTCGCCGAAGTGCGTGCACAGTAGGCGCGTCTCTGGGGAGAGTGCCACGTAGCCAAGGCGCCGTAAGCGCGCCCCTAGTCGCACTGCAGCGTAGTTGACGGGGGCGTCGAGCAGCACGGCCAGTGGCCGAGTGGTGATCAGTAGCCGCTCCAGGCCCGTCGCTTCACGTCCACCGGGGTCCTCCGATAGTGACACGCACAGCCAGCGGGTCCGCGGGGCCCCAGCGGGGTCCTCGGGGTGGTCCCCGTCGTCCGGGTCCCATCGGTCACCGACATCCCACGGCGCTAGCAGCGCCGACCCACCGAGGCTCCCCCATGCCTCCCCAAAGGGGGGCCACGCGGTTCCCACCTCCAGCAGCCGCGCCCCCTCGACCTGCAGAGGGGCGTAGCGTGGTAGGGCCTCCCGGGCTCCTTTGACTTGGAGTGCAGCCGCGCGCCAGGGCCCGTCGTCTCCTGGCATCCGCAGCTCGCGCTGGGCGGCCTCCTCCACCAGTTCGCCCCGCGGAGCTGCCGGCGACAGCTCGGTCCATCCGGCCTCCGCCATCCGCTGGCGTACCTCCTCCACCGTGGCACGAGTAATGAAGTCGGCCAGCTCGTTGTGGTAAGTCCGTAAGTAAAGCCCGTCCAGGACCCGGAACTTGCACCGTAGCTCCAGCATGGCCAGGACTCGAAGCAGGTGGCGCGCCACCGCGTTCCGCGCCCGGCGGCGTCGCAGCCAGCGGCTGACATTGCTGTTGTCAGTGACGTACGGCAACAGCAGCTGGAACCAGGCCGGGCCCTTCTCGGCCGCCAAGGCTATCAGACAGAGGAGTTCGACCACCGCGATGATCTCCCCCTCCCCCTGCCAAGTGACCCCAGGGGCGGAGCGGAGCGTCTCCAGATAGGGAGCCGCCTCCGCCACGATGTACTCGCGCGAGGACCAGTCAGCGCACCGATCCGATCCAGGGTGGCATCGCCTCCCAGCCAGCGCAGCTTGCCGAGCGCCCCCGGGAGTGCGAGGGCCTCGCGAAGGCCTAGCAGGCTCTCGAAGGAGGTCTCGAAGTTACCCTCGACCGGCATCTCAAAGCAGACGCGCAGCCAATCCAGGGTCTGGTGCCAATCGTCCCACGCAGCCTCTACCAACTCGGGGTCGCCCGGCGGATGGACGTAGGCCTGACCTGGGTCACCCGACAGCATCCGGTGGACCGCTGGGAGCTCCAGGCTCAGGGCTGGAGCTGCGCAGGCGCAGAACTGGCCGAGCCCACTTAGCTCCCTCGCGGTTCGCAGCCGGACCATGCGGCAGCCGAAGCTCAGCTCCGGCTCCGCCAGTAGGAAGCGCATCTTCTTGGCCTTGGGCTCCGGGAGTCCAACTCGCTCGCGCTCGAAGTCCATACTGAGCCCCCAGATAATCTGCGTGGTGGAAGGCTCCCCCTCGGCGTCCCTCTTGCTGACGTTCACTGCTTCGGACCCAAACACCTCACGTATGGAAGCATCCAACGCGTCGCATGCCATCCACGGTCGGACCCCAATGTCGGGCTCCACCACCACAGGGTCATCCATGAGCCACTCCGAGTGGAAGTGGGTGGTGTCGTGCCAGTGCGGCTCCCCAGGCCGATAGCTCTCGTGGAGCTCCCTCGCCGCCAGGGCGAGCATCATGTAATTGCCTGGGGCTCCCGTCCACCCAAACACCATGGCTAGGTAAACGACCCGACGTCCCCCTCGATGCCAGCGTGGGCCCCCGGTAACGAGGTGCCAAAGTCCCCGACGTCCGCCGGGGCGATGTCCAACCACTTGAAGGCCCGCGAGACGTCCCGCTTGGCGCAGAGGAGGCGCGCTGCGGGGTGGCGCGCGCGATGCCATACCGCCGTCCTCGCCACTTGCCGATGGCGTGGCTGGACGGCAGGCGGGTGGTCGCGCTTGTGTGTGGCGGCGTTGGCTGAGAGCATCGCATGGATCATACGCCCTTCGGACGATAAGGTTCTGTCCGGTAGCTGCTTCGGTACCCTCCCCAGCGGGGCTTCCACCAGCTCCGTCAGAAAACCCTCTGCCGCCTGGGACGCCACCAGGGCGATCCCCCAGGTCACATCCGCCCATACCTTCTGGTAGGCCTCGTCGATGTGGGCTCGCACGCTGGGGTACGGCTGGGCTCGCTCGCGCCTCCGCGGCGCGCCCCGCCGCGCGGAGGCTCCCCCTTCCGCTAGCTCCCGGACGTACTCGAAGTGCTCTCGGCTTAAACACCGTCTCACCTTGTCCCCCAGGACGCCCCGAAGGGGGTTGCCTAGGCGCTCGTGGCGCGCGCGCCTAAGCAGCGCGGCCGCTTCCTTCAGGGACCCCGTCCGCTGGAGGAGCTGATCCCCCAGCCCTACCAGGGTCCGCATGGCCTCGGGGTCATACTCAGGGTGCTCCGTGCAGAAGGTCAGGTAGACCGTGGCCAGCTCCGCCGGGCTGCACCCGTCGAGGTCCTCCGCGATATCTCTGGCCGGATCCTCGCAAGGGGGTCGAGTCTTGCCCGCACTCACCTCCCCTTGTGCCTTGCCCAATGGGGGCTTGGGAAGCCCCGCCAATGCTCGGTGCATGGCTGGGCTAAGCCTACCGCATTTTGAGCCGTCCCCTGAGGCCTGCAGGCGCTCGATTCCAGTGAAGTCGACGCCCTGCAGGCGCCCGGGCGCCTCCGCCCGGGCGATTTTGGGGGACGCCCCCGGGCCATCCTCCCATATAGGCGCCAACTGCCGACGCAGTTGGCTCACCGACCAGCGGTGATAGGCCCCTTTTAACACCTTTGCCCACGCGGCGCAAAGGCGGGGGGCCCAAACCTGCGCCTCCTTGGTGCGCTTAATGCCCGAGCCCGGCACGTGATCCTTCAGCTCGACGTGGTGGTGGTCACGGGGGCAACGTCGCGCCAACAACAGAGCGTGCAGATCCAGCCGGGGGCTGACGAGCCACCAGCTGCCCTTGCGATAGCGGCTCTCTGGCGCGTCGGACGGGGCCTTACCCCAGGCGCACATGTGGATCGGGACGATCATGGCCCCCGTCGCTCGACGCAGATCGTGCATCGGGGCCTGGTCCCAAATCTTGGGGTAGCGGCCCGAGGGGCAGGAGGACTCGATGAGAAACTCCTTGCCAGCGTCGTGTAGGATGCGGCAGGTGTCGCACGTGAACTGCGTGTGGCTGTTACCCACGCGCTCGAACTCTTTGGAGCCATCCCCCTCGGGGTGCTCCCACGTGCGGGTGCCCTGCGGGGTCCCGCCCGGCTGGGCCATGAGCCCAAGGTCGGTGTACGAGCCACACGGGGTACCCCAGCACCAAACGTTGGCCACGTCGGGGCCCATGGGGGTCCGTGCGGCCTCCTGTAGGCGCGCGCGGACCGCTGGGTCGAGGGTATCATGATCCGGCCGTGGGCCGGATTCTCGGAGGGGGTCGTCGTAATATTCGATCGGCTCCAGCACCCGGATGCCCTCGGCGCGAAGCGCGGCCGACCAATTTCCCGAACCGGCGTACACCTCCTGGGCGATCAAACCGTACGCGAACGCGGGGTCGTGTCGAATAGGCATCGCGTTCGCCTCCAGGAGGCGTGCCTGGACGTCGGCTGGATGTTCCCCGAACGAGGCCGGCGCGCGTCCCACTGCGCGGCCCGCCCGACCTTCCGCTGCCTTGCAGTGGGTGCAGGGCGCGCTCTTGCCCGGGACGGTGGGTTCAACGTCCGGGCCTTCATCGAGCATCTCGCGCCAGCCGACACTTTCGATCTCGCGGGACAGGCGTCCTGCGTGCCCCCAGCGCTGGCCTAGGGCCGCCGCCTCCGCGTGGGAGCGTGGGCGCAAGGCGCGCATATGGCCGCGCCAGATCAGGAGCGGAATTACGTGATCCTCCGCGCCAACGCCCGTTCCCATTAGGTGGTCCACGCATAGGCGCCCACTGCCGTTGACACGGTGCACCTGGAGCGTGACGGCGTCGAGGTCGGCGACAGGGCATGCTGCCAGGCAGCGATAGTCCTTGTCGTGGTGCGGGTGCACCGCATCGTGGACGTAGGAGCGGACATCGGCCTCCAAGGCCGTGATCCACGGCGGGGAGTCGCCCAGGGCACGCAGGGCCTCGTGGGCCTCCTCCCATAGTGCATGGCGATACGTCGCGGCCAACTGCTGCACCGCGTCCGGGCTGGGCTCACCTGTGCCCCCGCCCGCGCGTAGCAGGAGCACCCCCGCAGCTACGTGCAGTAGCAGGCACTGCCGCTCCTCGGTGTCGCCCACCTCCAGGCCCATCGCCTGGCCCATCTCCTCTGTAGGGCCGAGGCGGTCCCGATAGTCGATGAAGTCCCACTGGATGCGGGTGTCCCCGTCCCAGAAGGTATAAGACCCGCGGCCTATCAGCCCGCCGGGGTCCCACGCAACCGGGCCAACCTCGGCCCCGCCCTCGGTGACATATCCTGCGGCGCAGCTAAGCGCCTCATGCAGGTCGGCTGCCTCGCTGCTGAGACCCCGATGGCCTCGGTCCACGGCTTCCTCGAGGGCTCGCTCCAGAGTGAGCCGCTCCCCGCGCAGGCGCGCCCCCAAGACGCGCCCGCGCACGTGGCTCTGCAAGTACTCGCTGGCTCCCTTCAGAGGTGCGAAGATGCCCTCGGCTTCGAGCTCCTGCATGAGTTTGAGGCGAAGCTCCGGCCCATCACCCGCGGGCTGGGCGTCCCAAGTGGCCGCCGCGCGCGGGCGGTCGTGGTCTTCGAGCCATCCGAAGTCGGGGCCCTTAACCGCTTCCCGGAGGTCAGATTCCATCGCGGTAAGCTGGAGCGCGGTGTAGTCGTCCGGGGCCTGCCCCGGGCCCGGGTCGCCCGCTGCTCGCGAGCCGCCGCCACGGCCCCGGCCCTTTTCCTTCTGGGAGTCAGGGGGAGCAGGTGGGGAAGTGTCCTCGCCAACCTTCTCGGCCTCGGCTGCCTTGGCTTGCGAGCGCAGCTGCGCAATCATCCCATCCCCCTGCTTGGGATCGATCCGGGGCGTCCCAAGGAGCCCCCCGCGCCTCGTGAGCTGCATGACTACCGAGTAGTCCAATCCGCGCGTTGACTTGATGGGGTCATGGGAGTTAGGGCAATCGCAAGCCTTCCGCGAGCAGCCCATGTGCGTGGTGGCCCCCCAGCAGATAGGGACGTTGTCTTTATTGCGGGGCGCATGCGCCACGGATCGCGCCCGCTCCGGGCGTGTTAGTTCCTTGCCCGCTGGGTACGCCCTCTTGGGGGCTGTCCCCGCTGGGGCCCCGGTGCCCGCCTTGGGCCCCGCCTTCGGCTGGGGCCCAGCCCCCGCCTTGGGCCTGTCATCCCCCTGCGCCGTGGGCCCGGGATCGCCCATTTCTTCGCTCCCTCCCGCTTTGGGCGGTCGCTTCGTGAGGTGGGCGTTCAGCTGCCCATTGAGGAGGCGCGTGAGTGCGGCCTTGCGCCGGGGCACGACCACCTGCTGGTAGTAGGCGTTCGGGTCCCCGAGGTCGAACGTTCGGGGCAAATCGTAGCCGTTCTCCGGCATGAGTAGGATATACTTGATGTCCTCCCTCCTCGGGTTCTCGGTGTCGAGCTCTCGACAGAGTCGGCGCCTCAGCTCCCGCAATTCCTCGACCCAGGTGCGTCGGAGCTCTTCCCACAGATCCTTGACCCAATGGTCTGGGAACTCCGATGGGTCCCTCTCGAAGGCCGCCTCCAAGAACCCCAACGACCGCCGACGCTCCGCCCCGTGTGCGACCCCTATGATGGACTCGAACATCTTGATCTCGCACCGGGCCCTCTTGAACCAGGTCGCCATGTGGGTGGCGGGCCGTTGGCGGGGCTCCAGCTTGTCGTCCACAAGGAGCCGATGGCCATCGAAGTCCTCGTCACGCGCGGGGACGCAGTCGTCCACCGCCAGGTCGTGAGGGCCCGTCCCGAAGGCGAGCGCCGCGTAGCCGTGTGCCACACGGTTGGTAACCAGGCAGGGAAACCCGATCGTCTTGAGCGTGCTCTTGGAGTGCGCACACATGCGCGTGAGTGAGTCGAACAAGTCCTTCCCCGTGATACCCTCGCAGGCCTCAACCACGAAGGTGTTGCATCCCCGGGCTATGTAAAGATCGAGTTCCTCGTCCCGACCGATCCCTGCCCTGGTGCCCCGGGCCTTCTTGTCGCCCTCGGCGGCCCGCGCCTGCCGCTCGGCGGCGAGGACGTGGCGTTCAGTGAGACGGTTCTGGCGATCCAGGCGCTCGATAATCTGGGCTTCGGCCTCGACTGTAAGCCCGCCCAGGGCGCCCGCCGCCCCGGCGTCGTCTGGACCCCCAGCTCGCTCCCCACCCAGGCCGCCCCCGTGGGGCGTCTGGCCAGTGAGGTGGCCAAGGACCGAGGCCCCGTCGAGGAGCGGATTGGCCCCGCGAGCGGCCCCCCCGCGTCCATCGCGTGCCAGCAGGTCCCGATCACCCAGCAAGCCCCGTCGTGGGCCCGTGGGTTGGATGGGGGGCATGGCACCGAAGAGCTCGCGTCGGGGTCCCTGCTTCGGGCTGGGATCCCGTCCCCGCGCCGAGCGACTCCGCGACCCCTCGTGAGAGGCTGCCCTGCAGGGGAACCTTGTCGGCGGCCGCAGCACGCTCCCGCGCGCGCGCTTCCAGCTGCGCATCCTCCAAATCCGCGAGGGCGCGCTCTAGGTCGGACCCCAGTGGGCCCGCCGCTGCCACCTGCGCGACCCTCCGCCGCAGCTGCCGCTCCGCCTGATCGAGCGGAACCCCGAGCAGGTCCGCGGCCATGCCTAATGCACTGAGGGCCGCCGCTTGGCCCCCCCGTCCCTTGAGATCCTCGGCTCGCAAGGAATCCATGAACATTTCGAGTGGGTCGGGCCCCTCAGCATCCTCGCTCACACCGGCGGGGGCCGCCGCTAAGCGCGACGATGCCGCCACGGGGGCGGGGCGGGGCAAGCCCTCCATCCCGGGCGCAGGCTGCGCACGCTGCGCGCCGCCCCGCCGATGGTGGCCGAGTGCGCGCACCGGGTCGTGCTGCAGCTGCTGGCGCTCCGTGTTCGTCAGGTAGCGCCGCCTCCAGCCGCTCGCGCTTTCCACGCCCACACCGCCCCACTGCTCCTGGCGTAACATCGCCAGCAGATCCTGCGGGATGTGGTGGGCGATGACACGCAACCCCACTTCCCGAGCCCCTTGGGGGACCTCGTACAGCAGCCGAGTGATCCAATCTATCGGGTAGCGCCCGTCCTCCAGCGGGGGGGGGTGCCGTACGACCTCGCTGGCTGGGACCTCCACCCTGACGCCCTCGAGGCTAGTCCCGATGATAAGTCTGGCGTCCCCGCCAGTGCCCCGTGCGTCGAGCCCCTCGCATTCTCCCAATAGAATAAACCAAGGACTCGCCGGGGGCGCGCCGTACGCCTCCTCGGCCCCCCGAGGGTCGCCCGGAAGTATCGGGCAGACCTTCACGAGTAGGGGCTCCTGAAGCCACCCGTGATGGGCGATCCGATCGCCCGGGGCTCCGCGGTCGGCAGACCGTGAGCGTCCGCTGGCCCTAGCTTCCGCGGAGCGTGTGCGACGCGGCTGCGGCCCAGAGGCTAGGGCCTGCGCCCCCGTGGGCTCCACATCGACAGATGGGGCCACGGCGGGCGGTGGCGGTGCAGCGGGGGGAGGTAGAGGCGGGGGGAAGACCGGCCCGGGCGCTATGCCAACCCCATCGGCAGCGTGCGCGGTCCAATCGCGCGCCCTGGCGGGGCTTGGAGCCCGCGCCCGCATGCGGCGGCGCAGGCCCCCGAGGATCCCAGGTTGGACCGTCGCCTCGACGCGCACGGTGTGGCCCTCGTCCCGTCGGAGATGTTCCCCGCACATCGGGGCCCCCCCGCAGCTACCCTTCGCCATGCGGAGACAAGTGGGGAGGCTGCACTTGCGGCCGATCAGGGTAGACCGATACTTCTGCGCGTGGTGGGCGCAGAGGTGCACCTGTGCATTGAGACAATGCCCAGGCCGAGGAACGTCCGACACCTCCGCGTCCTCCTGTAGCAGGACAGTGGCCTCCTGCATCCCTCGGTCGCCGCACCCCTCCGGCTGGAGGGGGCGTGCGCCACCCGCGAGCTGCACCCCAACTTGTGCGGCTTGGCAGGGGCGTTCCTCCGCCTCCACCTCGCTCTCCGAGTCGATGTCCAGGCGGCGATAGCCCGTGGCGTCGGTGATGTAGCGGGGCTCCGGCCGGCCCCGGCACAGCCATCCGAGTACCGACCAGGGTGAGCAAAGCAGCCACTTGACGACCCCGAATACCTTCCGGAGTCCCACGCCGACTGCCCGGCAGGCCGTGGCCATTCCGTGCTCAGCCAAGTCCACGATCTGTGTGTGGTCAATGGCCGCGTACTGGTCGACGTGCATGGGATGCGCCACTGGACAGGAGGCGCACTCGACGGCACGACATAGATGCACATTCCCTGTCTCCTCGAGGTTCAGCCGCCACTAGCGACTGGTGCACCCCAGGACCTGCCCGATCTTGATGTTGAGCCCGTGGCGGTCCAGTCGGTACCGGTCCGCGAAGTTGCAGCTGATGCGGGCCACCTGCCCGTGCTTGCGCAGAAGCACGTGGTTGTACGCCCGATTGGTCCCTCGGCCGCGGACCCCCTTTGTGTAGAACTCTGTCTCCACCACGCCGCCCAAGCCCGGCCCGCGCCAGCGCACCAGCAAGGGGTTCGGAGGGGGTGGGGGAAGATGGGCGCCAGGCCCATCCCCTCCGCGTCGCTGGCAGCACCGGGTAATCTGGTACCACGCCCAGCGGAGTCCCCCGGCAGCCCACAGCATAGGCTGGGCTGCGGTGTTGACGATGAAGGCCAGGGCACCCAACACGAACGTGAAGATGCCTAGGGCAAAGCATAAGACCGCGGTCTCCCACCAGTACCCAAGCATCTTAACGCCCAGGCGGTCGACGGCGGATCCAAACCATCCGCCACTCGTGCGGATCGTGCCCGGGTGGTCGGGGGAGCTTACCCACGCTCCATAGCCCACGACCTCGAAGACCCAGGCTGCGAAGCCCCAACCGGGACCCGGCCCTGCCTCTGGGGGCGGTGTAGGTGGCGGCGGCGGCGGTGGGGGTTCGCTCCGGCCAGCCCACCAATGGGGCAGGTGCGGGACCCAACCACTCCACCCCCAATACCCGTCCGGCCCACGCGGCAGGTCAGGCTCACCATCGCCCGTCCGGTTTCCCGGGGCGGACGGCTGCCCAGGCGCGCCCGTGGGCTCGTTGTTACCTCCGTATGCCGGCGTAGCTGGGCTGCCTGTGGGCTCGCCCTCGCCTACGCGCCCGATGCCCGCGGTCGTGGTCGTTGTGGTCGACCCTGACCGCGGCGGCGGTGGGGCGCCCGGCGCCCCCGGGGGCTTGGCCTGCGGCCCTCGCCCCTTTCCCCCTGCAGGCGCGGGCTTGGCGGGCGGTCCTCGCCCCTTGCCTCGCCCCCCACCGCCTGCCGGCGGCGCTGTCGGCCCGGGCAGGGCTGGCGGCGTCGGCGCTGGGACCTCATGTCCCCCGCGCCCGAATGGCAGCCAGCCAAGTGCCCCTTGGACCGTAAGAGCGCCGCCCGTAACCAAGATCATCAGGTGCGCCCCCAGGAAGCCCACAGCCATGGCACCACAGGCGCGCTACCTAGTCCGCGGACTAGCACGGCTGTGGTTATGGCCGCCCCGCGGCCCCCTGGAACACCCGCGCGTCGGCCAGAGCCGAACGCTACGGACCCAAAATGGCTACCTGAGCCCACACCCCCTCCCACTTAACCTGCAGTCTACAACCAATCAGACTATACAAAAGGTGGGGGTCGCCAGTGGCAGCTACGCCTCCGCCAGCTCCTCCCGCCATGGCAGCTCCAGGAAGAAAAGTTGGATGTGGCGTCGGCCAACCCACAGGATACGTCGGGCTCGGCGTTGGGCTGGGCGTCGGGAAGGGCGTCGGGAAGGCGGTCGGGTAGGGCGTCGGGAAGGCCGTCGGGTAGGGCGTCGGGAAGGCCGTCGGGTAGGGCGTCGGGTAACGCGTCGGGAAGGCCGTCGGATACGGCGTCGGGTACGGCGTCGGGTAGGGCGTCGGGAACGGCGTCGGATACGGCGTGGGGTTAGGGGTTGAACTAGCATGAGACTCGATACCCTGGATGCCTTCGATTCGATTCGCGGTTTTCCAGCCGCCTGTGATGCTGGCGCCCGGATCGCGTGAGTAGTGGCCGTACACGAGCGCACTGGGTCCGCGAAGGGTCCCGGCCAGACCGTTGTCGCGGAGGTCGTTGTACCACGTCGTAGTACCAGAAGTTGACCAGTACGTGTATTCGTCGCTTGTACCAGTGTCGTAACCGCTGAACGCCACACCGTCAGGGGTTGTCCCCGACGAGGAACCGCCAGGGCCGCAGAGGTGAAGGTAGGATACGTAATAATTCTTGGCTGTGTCGATCGTGTAGTCGAACCACTCGGTGTACAATTCAAAAGCCCGAAGGGACACGGCCGTGGTGCAGTCGCCGACCTGCCCGTCAAAACACAGGTTCGTGATGGTGCCAGCCTTCATCACTCCTGGGGACTCCTCCTCACCGAAAGCCACGTACGCGATGCCGTTATTCGACTGTGCGAACTTGATGCGAAGCTGCTGCGGGCCGGCGGGCATGTTCGCGGCCGGGACAAGGATGCGCATGACGTAGTTGCAGCGGCAGCAGGAGCTCGTCTTTCCTGGGGAGCGAAAACATACACATACCGCTGTTCCCTTGACCTCTTCTGGGGTGCGTTCTGGCCAGAATCTCGAGGCGAATCCAGCCGCGGCGACGAAGGCTCTCCAGGACGAGCAGC
>CAUYUJ010002041.1:17500-37500 GCA_963575745.1 Prorocentrum cordatum
GGGCCCAGCAGATTGGGCACCCACGGCGGATTCAAGTGGGACCTCGCCATCCCTGGGGGGCTGCGATCTGTGAAACTGTCGCCACTTTCGAGGCCTGCTGGGGGGCCCAGCACAGTGACGCCACGCGCGGACCCAAATTAAACCTCGCCATCCCTGGGGGGCTGCGATCTGTGAAACTGTCGCCACTTTCGAGGCCTGCTGGGGGGGCCCAGCACAGTGACGCCACACGCAGATTCAAATTAGACCTCGCCATCCCTGGGGGCTGCGATCTGTGAAACTGTCGCCACTTTCGAGGCCCGCTGGGGGGCCCAGCACAGTGACGCCACGGGCGGACCCAAATTAGACCTCGCCATCCCTGGGGGGCTGCGATCTGTGAAACTGTCGCCACTTTCGAGGCCTGCTGGTGGTTTCCTGCGGATGCGAGCGAGGCACCGCCGTCGGACCTGAGCGGGGAACCTCCGGCCGTCCCTGGGGGGCTGCGATCTGCGAAACTGGTCGCCACTTTTCGAGGGCTGCTGGTGGGGTCCCAGCTGAGTGAAGGCACCGCGCGGACCTGATCGACCTCGCCGTCCCTGGGCTGCGATCTGCGAGACTGGGTGCTCGCGTTCGTATTGGGCCTGCTGGCGCGTTCAGCGGGGTGAGGCGCACCCGGGACGCGGACTTGATGGCCGGGACTCGCCGTCCCTGGGGGGGCTGCGATCTGCGACATTGCCGCCATTTTCGAAGGCTGCTGGTGGTTCCTGCGGAATGAGGCACCGCGCGGGCCTGAGCGGGACCTCGCCGTCCTTGGGGGGCTGCGGTCTGCGAAATTGTCGCCACTTTCGAGGGCTGCTGGTGGGTCCAGCGGAGCGGGGCACCGCGCGGGCCCGAGCGGGACGTCGCCGTCCTTGGGGGGCTGCGATCTGCGAGACTGTCGCCACTTTCGATGGCTGCTGGCGGGTCCAGCGGGGTGAGGCACCGCGCGGACTTGAGCGGGACTCGCCGTCCCTGGGGGGGCTGCGATCTGCGACATTGCCGCCATTTTCGAAGGCTGCTGGTGGTTCCTGCGGAATGAGGCACCGCGCGGGCCTGAGCGAAACCTCGCCATCCCTGGGGGGCTGCGATCTGCGAAACTGTCGCCACTTTCGATGGCTGCTGGCGGGTCCAGCGGAGTGAGGCACCGCGCGGACTTGAGCGGGACTCGCCGTCCCTGGGGGGCTGCGATCTGCGACATTGCCGCCACTTTCGATGGCTGCTGGTGGTTCCTGCGGAGTGAGGCTCCGCGCGGGCCTGAGCGGGGCCTCGCCGTTCTTGGGGGGCTGCGGTCTGCGAACATGTCGTCATTTTCGAGGGCTGTTGGTGGGTCCTGCGGAGTGAGGCTCCGCGCGGGCCTGAGCGGGACTTCGCCGTCCTTGGGGGGCTGTGATCTGCGAAACCGTCGCCACTTTCGAGGGCTGCTGGTGGGTCCTGCGGAGTGAGACACCGCGCGGACCTGGGCGGGACCTCGCCGTCCTTGGGGGGCTGCGGTCTGCGAAGCCGTCGCCGTTTTCGAGGGCTGCTGGCGGGTCCTGCGGAGCGAGGCACCGCGCGGACCTGAGCGGGACCTCGCCGTCCCTGGGGGGGGGGGGGCTGCGATACGCGACATGTCGCCATTTTCGAAGGCTGCTGGTGGTTCCTGCGGAATGAAGCACCGCGCGGGCCTGAGCGGGACCTCGCCGTCCCTGGGGGGTTGCGATCTGCGAAAATGTTGCCATTTTCCATGGCTGCTGGTGGGTCCTGCGGAGTGAGGCACCGCGCGGATCTGAGCGGGACCTCGCCGTCCTTGGGGGGCTGCGATCTGCGAAATTGTCGCCACTTTCGAGGGCTGCTGGTGGGTCCCAGCGGAGTGTGGAGCTTCGAAGGCACCAGGCTAGAGCCGCAGATCTGAGCGGACATCGCAATCCCGGTGGCTGTGAGCCTAAACGATGCGCTTTGCAGAAGCTATATGCCGCCCATGTCACGTCCATCACCTCCGTAATAACGTCTCCCGAAAAAATGAAGGCGAAAGGGGGATCAGAGAAGTTATCGAGGAGGAGCTACTCATGCCCCGTGTTGCGCAGGGGTTGGGTACGTCGCCAGGGTAATTAATATTCGCCTTCTTCTTCATCATCAGCATCATCAGCATCTTCTTCATCAGCACCCTCCGCAGCATCATCACCATCATCAACTTCATCATCATCACCATCATCGTCATCATCCTCAGCATCATCATCATCAGCAGCATCATCATCATCCTCAACATAATCATCATAATAATCAGCATCATCAGCATCATCAGCATCTTCATCGGCATCATCATAATAAGAATAAGCATCATCATCAGCATCATCAGCATCATTATCATCAGCATCAGCATAAACAGCATCATCATCAGTAGCGTCATCATCATCACATCAGCATCATCAGCAGCAGCAGCATGAGCATCATCATCTTCACCACCACCACCACCACCATCATCATCATCATTACACTCACCATTACCTTTTCCATCACCATCATCATCATCATCATCGTCTTCCTTTTCCTCGTCATCTTCCTATGCTTGCTCCACTAGATGGACAATAGATTCGAACCCTTCCACATTCGAGCGAGATTCTAAATCACCCCCGCGACCCCGACATCAATGTTGATCTCAGTAAAGGCGGTGCTTTGGGGTTGTCCACTCACGCCCCCACCGTCGCCACGCCATCAATATTAATTTCGGGAGGTCTGGGGGGGGCATCGTGGGCCACACGGGTTCGAATATCATGTCCATGCACGGCCCCCCATCTTGTTTTGCAGGTGGGAGCAGGGAGGAGGGAGAGGAGGAGACCATACAGATGCCACAGACGTCAGCATTACAATCATCATTGCCCTCATCGGCGGCATTATCTCCACCAACACCATCATCATCAACATCAGCATCATCATCATCATGATCGGCATCATCACCAGCATCATCACCAGCAGCATCAGCATCAGCATCATCATCATCAGCAGCATCGTCATCACCATCATCATCATGACCCACAATCCTCAAGGAGGAATGAGGAATAGGAGGGAGGAGGGGGAGGAGAACGAGGAGAAGGAAGAGGAGTCAGATGGAGGTTCCGCTCCTGGGGGCAAGACGCTGGGGCAAGAGGTGAGACGCCTCAGGAGGAGTGCGGAGGGGTCTGGAGGAATGGGAGAATCCCAGAGGATTGGGAGGAGTGCGGAGGTTTGAAGGGGAATGGGACGGTTGTGGGAGGTTTGGAGGGAGTGCGGAGGCGTGGGGAGGACTGGGCGGGTTGCGAAGGTTTCGGGGGGAGTGTGGATGGGTGGGGAGGAATGGGAGGGTGGAGGAAATCTCTTCGGGAGGAGTGCGGAAGAGGTGGGGAGGAATGGGACGGTTGCAGAAAGTCTGGGAGGAGTGCGGAGGGACGTGGAAGGACAATAGGATTGCGAAGGTGTCGGGAAGGTGCGGAAGCGCGTGCAGGAATGGGAGGGTGGAGGAGGTCTCTTTCGAGAGGTGTGCGGAGGAGTGGGGAGGAATGTGACGGTTTCATAAGGTTTGGGAGGAATGCGAGGGGATGTGGAGGCATGGGAGGGTTGCGGAAGTTTCGGGAGGAGTGCGGGGGGGCGTGGAGGAATTGGAGGTTTGCGGATGTCCCGGGAGGAGTGCGGAGGACTGGGGAGACATGGAAAGGCTCCGGAGGTTTCGGGAAGAGTGCGGAAGGATGTGGAGGAATGGGAGGGTTGCGGAGGTTTCGGGTGGAGTGCGGAGGGGTCTGGAGGAATGGGGGGGTGCGGACGTTCTGGGGGGATTGGGAAGGTGGCGGATGTTCGAGAAGAGTGCGGAGGGGTGGAGAGAATGGCAGGATTGCGGAGGTTTTGGGAAGAGTGCGGAGGGCGTGGACGACTGGGACGGTTGCGGAAGGTTCGGGAGGAGTGCGGGGGGGCGGGGGGAGTGGGGCGGCTGCAGAGGTTTCGGGTGGAGTGCGGAAAGGCGTGGAAGAGTTGGAGGGTTCTAAGGATTTTTGTTGGAAGAATGCGGAGGGGCGTGGAGGAATGAGAGGTTTCGGAGTTTTTTGGGCGGGGTGCGGATGGGTGCGGACGACTGCAGAGGAGTGGCGGGGACTGGGGAGGAGTGAGTGGGGGCGCACGGACAAGTTCGGAAGGAATTGAATCGAATGGAATGCAACAGGGGGCCTCCGGCGTAGACTTCGCCCGAGAGGGCCTCCAGGGAGGCCCCACGAAGATCCACGGGGGCTCCAAAACGACCCCCAAAGAGGCCCCACGCAAACTGACGGACGGATCCAGAGGCGACAGCACTAGCAGCGTCGACGATGATGGTCGTAGTCGTGCCGAGCCAGAAGCGCGACGTGCCCGTGGCAGCCGCGCAACGCTCGAGGGGTCTGCCGAAATTGTCGGGTCGCGGCACGCGGATTTACCCATCGGGGCCTTCCGTGGAGATCCCGATGGGGCAACGAGGTGCGGCAACGATGATAATGGCGACGGTGATGATGTCTGCGCGCAGGGACCCCAATCTTACGCGGCAGGATTACTCGGGCTTGAACTTAAGATCCTCGCTCGTGACGGTCGAGACACAGCGCGGGCACGGCTTCGGGGCCGGCGGCTCGGGAATCGGCACCATGAATACGCACAGCTTCAGCTGCCGGAGCAGCACGCCGGCCTGCCCCTGCGGGCGCTGCGACGACTCGGGACGAGAGGCCCGCCAGTGCCGTCTCGGGGCAGGTGGCAAAAAAATGGATCGGACCCCATGTATACCTTGTGCCCAACGCGCTGGTTCTGGGGCACAGTAATGGGCACCAGCTTGCCCTCCAGCCACAGGAGCTGGATGGACAGGGGGGGCCCTCATCGATGAACATCCACTCGTCCAGCACCGCGGCCTTAGCCTTGTCCAAGCCGTGGAAGCAAAACTCCCCCCCGCCCGGCCTCCCCCGCACGTGCTCACCGCCGAAGAGCGGCCGCACCGCCGAGAAGAGAGGAGACCCCCCCTCTCCGCCGAAGCGCCCAGCCAAGGTGACCACCGGGGCCGCCTCGGACCGACCGCGCTTCAGGGACATCAAGATGCTGCTGCACAGGTCGGGGACGTCGACGCGATTCATCGACAGGCTCTCGCGGACGCGGTGCAACCAGCGGCCGCCGCAAACACAAGGCGCCCGCAGGGCCTCCTTGAACTGTGGCACGACGGGCTTCGTCGCGTCTTCGAGGAAGCTGCCCACGTTCTCCCGCGCCAGGCCTTGTCGATGATATTATCCAGCATGCGCTCGTCCTTGAACATCCAGGCAACCACCTTATGCGAGCAGGACGTCTTGGCGCACGCCATCAACTTGCGCACTGCGCGGGGGTCGTCTGGGGGGAATTCCGGATCCCAGACCTGACCACTATCGGCCACAGGTCCACTTCCTCGACGCGAGGCTCTGGCTTCCCCTACTCGCCCTCGACCTGCTCCCGCGCGGTCCTGCGCATCTCCGAAGCGCGGGCGGTCGTCGGCCCCCTTCGCCGCGGCCAGCGGCGGATGCTCCGCGGGCCAAGCCAAGTAGTCGACATCCAGGGCGCTCCGCGGCTTCTTGGGCGTCGCGTTCGCGACGCCCGACGACCGACCAGCGCCCGTCGCGGCTGCAGGACCAGCGAGAAGCGAGTTGACACCTGTTGAGCAAGGCCCGCTTCACGGTCAGGAGCTTGCTCTTCTTGCCCAGGTGCAAGGCCGCGCGGTAGTGCGCCCGCCGGACGCCTGCCACTGACGCGTGGTATTCTTTGAATGCCACCAGCTTCTCGACTCCGACGGGCGCGGCCCCCTGCCCGCGGCGGGCTGGCGAACCACGCGGGGTCGGCGGCCGGGGCGCCGCAGCGGTCCAGGAAAACGTCGCGAACCTCCTCCCGCGAGAAAGCCGCTGGTGCTATGACACCCCACTTGTCCGTGTGCGGCACAGTCGCCAAGTAGACCTCCCGCGAGGCGTTCATGCTCTCCTCGCCAACAACCTGCTCGAGGAGCGCCGTCTGATGGCTCTGCCCCCCCACGAACCTGCGGCGCCTCTCCAGCCTGTCCACCGAGAGCGCCATCCCCGGGCGCGACCGGGCCAGGGCCAGCCCCCGCCCCGCTGAGCCTACAGGCTACAGAGAAGAACGCAGCGCGGACAGTCGGGGTCTTCGGGGGCATCGTAAACCACCGCCTGGCCGCTCAATTAAGGGGCTCGCTGCACCTGGCGTCATCTGCGCACCCGTCGCACTTGGGCGCGCCTCATTCACCTGGCGCACGTGGCCCACCTGTCGCGCGCCGCGCATCTGTCACACGCGGCGCACTTGGCGCGCCTGGCGCACCCCCTGTACCTCTGGGCGGGGTCGGCGGAGCCTGACCATGGATGCCGCTCGCGCGGCATTGTTGGACATGTGCAAACATGCGTAAAAACGGCGCTGAATCTACAGGGAACCATCAGTGAAACAACGGTGTACCAGCAGTGAACCATGGCAAATTACATAGTGAACCTCGGTTGTCATAATAATTGTATTACAACGAAAAACAGACAGAGAAGTTCAATGTTTTTAATTTGGTTTTATGGAGGTTCACTGTTGGTTCACTGTTGATTCACGATTGATTCACTATGTTTTTGCTGCATGTCTTGTGCGCGGGGCTCTCTGGGGCCACCAGGGCGCCGGCGCCTGGGGGGCCTCGGCGGACAGAATCAGAACGCGAAGACTTTCGACTACGTCTGCTCGCCCTATAGCCGCAGAGGCGGTAGACGCACGGATTGGTCTTGATCGTGGACCGCGACTGGCCCCCTTCCCCCGCCCCACGTCGCTCGCGCGGGTCAACCGAGGCGCGGGCCGCTACGGGCCGCCCGCCACCCGGGCCCGCTGCAGTCTGCGCCGCGGTCGCCCGCCGCCCTGGCCCGCCGCGAATCACGCCGCGGCCGCCCGAGGAAGCCGCGCGCGCGCTCAGTTCCCGCTGTCCTCGGCGAAGTGCCCGCGGAGAAGTCCCGCTTGCGCTTCGCGCACACCTGCGAACCTTGCGCTTTGCCGCCACCTTCCTGCACTTCGCCTTGGGCAGCACATGGAACGTCTTGTTGTCCATGCACGCGTGGACGTACGTACTGCGACCACTGGCAGGGGCTCCGGTGCTTGTGCTCGCGGGCCCACAGCAGGCGCTCCTTCTTGTCTCCATCCGAAGGGTCAGGCTTCTCGCACAGCGGGCGGCACTGATAGCTATTCTCAGCAAACGCGCGGCGCACTGTCTTGATGTCGGATTTCAACTTCATCTCGGACTTCAGCACGGCTGCCGTCACTTCCTCTGTGCCACACGAGGACTGGGCGCCGGCGGTAAACCGTCAACCTTTCTTACCGCCGGGGGACTCGTAGAGCTTCCTGACAATATATTATGTCGAAAAAATTGCAGAGAACGAACAGTTTTTCAGCCCAAGCGATTTCAGACAACTTGATGCAACAGCCGAACGCCCTCGATGCTTCTCGATTGTCTTCTGTACGAGCTCTGTAGCTCTCCTACAGCCCGAGCTACGTGCGTAAATCGACAGCACCTCTCAAGATGACTCGAACAAAACGAATAGTTTGGCAAACCCAGCTCAAGTATCAGACCGAGTTCAGACCTCTGAATGCGACAGGCGGACGCGTCTGATGTCTCCAAATCGATTCCTGTGATTACCAGCCCTGCAGCCGCCCTACAGCCCGAGTTACATGCAGAAAACCGAGAGCACCTCTCAGGATGACTCGAGTCATACGAATAGTTTCGCGGACCTAGTTCAGGCAGCAGACCGAGTCCGAGCTCTGGATTCGACGGGCGGATGCGCCTGATGTCTTCAAATCGATTCCTGTGACCACCAGCACTGTAGCCCCCCTACAGCCCGAGTTAAGTGCAGGAAACCGACAGCACCTCTCAAGATGACTCGAACAATACGAATAGTGTCGCGATTCTAGATCGGGACCGAGTTCAGAGCTCGGCATTCAGTAGACAAACGCGACTGATGTTTCTGAATCGATTTCTGTAAGCGTCGGCTCTGTAGCTGTCGTATAGCTCGAGTTTAGTACAGAAAACTGAGAGCGCCTCTCAAGATGACTCGAATAATACGAATAGGTTTGCGGACCTAGCTCGGCTAGTAGACCGAGTTGAGATCTCTAGATGCAACAGACGAACGCGCCTGATCATTATGAATCGATACGGTGTGCTTACCAGCTGTGTAGCTGTCCTGTATCTCGAGTTAAGTCCAATATACTGACAGCGCGAATGTACATGACTCGAAACAGCCGATCCCGCCCGTGTGCTTTTTGGCAGTAAAAGGTACCCGATCGAGCTGAGATCAAGATGGCGAGCGAAAATAAGATCGAATATCACGGGAAAACATATTAGAGCTCTAACGAATGGTTGAATTTCGAGAAAAAAATTCAACCGACCAAAAATCACCAAAAGGTCCGTCGAAATTGTTCTTTCCAACTAGCTCTCCAGCGCCCCGGAATTACTCTTGAGCTTCCAGCAAGAACTTGCTAAAGGAAGCTCTACGAGTTACTGGGCGCCGGCGGTAAACCGTCAACCTTTGTTACCGCCGGGGGACTCGTAGAGCTTCCTGACTATATATAATGTCGGAAAAAATTGCAAAGAACGTAGTTTTTCAGCCCAAGCGATTTCAGACCTCTCGATGCAACAGCCGAACGCCCCCGATGCTTCTGGATTGTCTTCTGTACGAGCTCTGTAGCTCTCCTACAGCCCGAGGTACGTGCGTAAATCGACAGCAACCCTGAAGATTACTCGAACAATACGAAAAGTTTGGCAAACCTAGCTCGAGTATCAGACCAAGTTCAGGCCTCTGAATGCGACAGGCGGACGTGTCTGATGTCTCCGAAACGATTCCTGTGATTACCAGCCCTGCAGCCCCCCTACAGCCCGAGTTAAGTGCAGAAACCGACATAATCTCATGATGGAACTCGAACATACGAATATTTCGGAGGGAGCCTAGTTCGGGCAGCATTCCGAGTTCCGCGCTCTGGATTCGACAGGCGGGCGCGCCTGATGTCTCCAAATCGATACCTGTGACTACCAGCACTGTAGCCCCCTACAGCACGAGTTAAGTACAGAAAACCGACAGCACCTCTCAAGATGACTCGAACAATACGCATAGTTTCGCGATTCTAGATCGGGCAGCGGACCGAGTTCAGAATACGGAAAACCGAGAGCGCCTGTCAAGATGAGTCGAATAATACGAATAGGTTTGCGGACCTAGCTCGGCTAGCAGACCGAGTTCAGATCTCTGGATGCAACAGGCGAACGCGCCTGATCATTCTGAATCGATAAGGTGTGCTTACCAGCTCTGTAGCTGTCCTAAATCTCGAGTTAAGTCCAATATACCGACAGCGCGTATCAAGATGACTCGAAACGGCCGATCCCGCCACTGTGCTTTTCGATAGTAATATTCACCCGATCGAGCTGACATCAAGATGGCGAGTCGCACTAAGATCATAGATCACGGGAAATAATACTAAGGCTCTACGAATGTTCATTTTTTGAGAACATAATTTTCAACTGAGCAAAACAAAAAAAAAAAAAGAGAAACAAAAAAAAAAAAAAAAAAAAAACACAATAATAAAAAAAAAAAAAAAAAACAAACAAAAAAAAGAAACAAAAAAAAAAAAAAAAAAAAAGAAAAAAAAAAAAAAAAAAAAAAAAAAAAAAAAAAAAAACAAAAAAAAGACAAGTCACCAAAAGTTCCGTCGAGATTTTTCATGCCAACTAGCTCTCCAGCGCGTCCGAATTACTCTTAAGCTTCCAGCTGCTAGCTTAGGGAAGCTCTACGAGTCACTTGAGAAGCTTCCTGTTCTCAAAAAGAATTTTCAAATTTTGCGCAAAGATTGAAAAACTGACCCGAAGTTAACACATTGTCTCTTAATGCCGGGTCGGCCAACTAGCTCCACCCTGCGCCCGAATTCCTCTTAGCTCATCTTGCGCATGCCACACCCAAACAAAAAAGAAAAGACAAAAAAAAAGCAAATAAAAAAAACAGGTAAAAAAAAATAACTACAAAGAACGGAAAATAAAAAAAAAAGAGGAAAAAACAAAATAAAAAAAAAAAAAAAAAGCCAAGACAACAAAAAAAGAGAAAAAAATGAAAAAAAGAAAAGAACCAATAAAAATAAAAAAACCAACAAATAACAGAAACACGCTCTACGAGGTACTGAACCTGGCGGTAAACCTCAAGCTGGCTACCGGCGGGAAACCTCGTAGCTCTTTTCTTGCGGGGCGATCGTCGGAACACATGGAAGACAGCTTCTGAGCGAGAAAACAAAAAACTCGAAAATCACGTTTTTCTGTTTTTATTCAACGTCGGTTCCCCCAAGTGTTTTGATAGTAATACTGCACCAACAGACCTGAAAATTTTACTGGCAGACGCAGCATAACCCACTACAGGTGCGGAAAATCTGCTTTCTCAAAATGAATTGTCAAATATCCTTCAAACTGGGCGCCGGCGGTAAACCGTCAACCTTTGTTACCGCCGGGGGACTCGTAGAGCTTCCTGATAATATATATATATATATATATATATATATATATATATATAAAAATGCAGAGAACGGATAGTTTTTCAGCCAGAGCGATTTCAGACCTCTCGATGTAACAGCCGAACGCCCCCGATGCTTCTGGACTGTCTTCTTTACGAGCTCTGTAGCCCTTCTACAGCCCGAGTTACGTGCGTAAGTCGACAGCACCTCTCAAGATGACTCTAACAAAACGAATAGTTTGGCAACCCAGCTCGAGTATCAGACCGAGTTCAGACCTCTGAATGCGACAGGCGGACGCGTCGGATGTCTGCGAATCGGCTCCTGTGATTACCAGCCCTGCAGCCCCCCTACAGCCTGAGTTAAGTGCAGAAAACCGACCTCATCTCTCAGAAGGACTCGAACAATACAATAGTTTCGCAGACCTAGTTCGGGCAGCAGACCGAGTCGCCAGGGCCCTCGTAGAGCTCTTTTCTCGCACGGCGCTTCTCGGTACATATGCAGGAAGACTCTGGAGCAAGATCCCAAAAGCTCGAAAAAGCACATTTATGTTTGCATCGAAAGACGGTTCCGCCAAGTGTTTTGATAGCGATACTGCCCCCACGGGCATAAGAATTTGATTGGCGAACGCGAAATAACCCACTACAGGTGCGAAAAATACCGGTTCTCAAAATAAATGTTCAAATCTCTCACAAAGTTTGTCCAACCGACCCAAAGTTCGCACATTGTCCGTCGGGGCCGGGTCGGCCAACTAGCTGCATCCCGCGCCCGAATTCCTCTAGCTCATCGATGCCGAAAAGCTCTACGAGGTATGGGAGCCGGCGGTAAACCGTCAACCAGGTTACTACCGGAAGCCTCGTAGAGCTAGCTCTGTTCTCGTGCGGGGCTGCCCGGCACACATTGAGGGTTTTCTCCAGGATTTCTGCGCGGAAGAGCTCTCGAGCTCATCTGCAGCTCGAGTTAAGTGGAAAAAATGACCATCAGATTCAACAAAATTGGCCCCATACAGATAGTTTTGCAGACCTAGCTTGGGTAGCAGACTATGTTCAGAGCTCTGGATGCTTCAGCGGAACGCCTCTGATGATTATGATCAGTTTCCGTGTACCAGCTCTGCAACTCAAGAGATTCAGTTGAGCACAGAAGACCAACAGCGCCTGCAAAGAGAACTTCAATAATACCAATAGTTTTGCGGACATAGCTCGGGTAGCAGACCGAGTTCAGACCTCTCGATGCAACAAACGCACGCGCCAAATGATACAATCATTTCATGTGCGCACCAGCTCTGTGGCAATTCTGAATCGTGCGTTCAGTAAAGAAAACCGAGAGCACTCGTCAAAATCATTCAAGAATACGAATAGGTTTGCGGACCTAGGTCGAGCACCAGACCGAGTTCAGAGCTCTAGATGGACAGACAAACGCGCCTCATGATTTCCAATCGGTTCCTGTAAGTGTGAGCTCTGTAGCTGTCTAAATCTCGAGATAAGTATAGAAAACCGTCGATGCGTGTCAAGATGACTCGAAACGGCCGTCGGTTCCAGCAAGTGTTTTCATAGTAATATTGCAGCTACGGACCTCAGAATTCAACTGGCATCCGCGGCATAACCCACTACACGTGAGAAAAATACCTGTTCTCAAAAGGAATTTTCAAATTTTGCGCAAAGATTGAAAAACTGACCCAAAGTTAACACATTGTCTCTTAATGCCGGGTCGGCCAACTAGCTCCACCCTGCGCCCGAATTGCTCTTAGCTCATCTTGCGCAGAGCTCTACGAGGTACTGGAACCGGCGGTAAACCGTCAAGCTGGCTACCGTCGGGAACCTCGTAGAGCTCTTTTCTTGCGGGGCGATCGTCGGAACACATGGAGACAGCTTCTGGAGCGAGAAACAAAAAACTCGAAAAATAACATTTTTCTGTTTTTATTCAACGTCGGTTCCTCCAAGTGTTTCAATAGTAATACTGCATCTATGGGCCTGAAAACTCTACTGGCGGACGCGGCATAACCCACTACAGGTGCGGAAAATCTGCTTTCTCAAAATGAATTGTCAAATATCCTTCAAACTGGGCGCCGGCGGTAAACCGTCAACCTTGGTTACCGCCGGGAGACTCGTACAGCTTCCTAGCTCTACTTAAGTTGAGAAAACCGACAGCATCTACCAACATTCAGACTCATAGTGAATATTTTTTTACCTCTGAATACGACAGGCGGACGCGTCTGATGTCTGCGAATCGACTCCTGTCATTACCAGCCCTGCAGCTCCCCTAGAGCCCGAGTTAAGTGCAGAAAACCGACAGCACCTCTCAGGATGACTCGAACAATACAGTAGTTTCATAGACCTAATTCGGGCAGCAGACCGAGTTCCGAGCTCTGGATTCGACAGGCAGACGCACCTGATGTCTTCAAATCGATTTCTGTGACCACCAGCACTGTAGCCCCCCTCAGCGCGAGTGAGTGAAGAAAACCAAGAGCACTTCTCAACATGACTTGACCAATACGAATAGTTTGACTCTAGATCGGGCAGCAGACCGAGTTCAGAGCTCTGTATTCGACAGACAAACGCAAATGATGATTCTGAATCGGATTCTGTAAATATCAGCTCTGTAGCTGTCCTACAGCTCGGGTTAAGTGCAGAAAACCGAGAGTTTCTGTCAAGATGACTCGAATAATACAAATAGGTTTGCGGACCTAGCTCGGCTAACAGACCGAGTTCAGACCTCACTGGATTCAAACAGTCGAACGCGCCTATCATTCTACACCGATGTAGCTTTGTCTTACAAGCTCTGTAGCTTCCTAAAGCTCGAGTTATGTTCAGAAACCGTCATGCGTAATCAAGATGCTCAGAAACTGCCGGGGGGGGGGCCCGCCACAGTGCTTTTTTTCATTTTCTAGTAATATTCACCCGATCGCTCTCTCTCGCTCTCTCTCTCGTCTCCTGCCGTCCGCGCTCTCTCTCTCTCTCTTTTTCTCTCGTCTCTCTCTCTCTCCGCTCTCCTTCCCTTCTCTCCATCTCTCTCTCTCTCTCTCCTCGTCCCCCCTCTCTCTCTCTCTCTCTCTCTCTTTCTCTTTCTCTCTCTCTCTCCTCGTCTCTCTCTCTCCTCTCTCTCTCGCTCTAGTATGGTTATCGTTTCTCTTCTCTCTCTCCTCTCTCTGACCGCGCTCTCTCTCTCTCTCTCTCTCATGTCTCTCCTCTCCTCTCTCTCTCCCCTCTCTCTCTCTCTCTCTCTCTGTCTCTCAATAAATCTCTATCTCTATCTCTCTCTCTTTTCCCCCCCCCTCTCTCTCCCCTCTCTCTCTCCTCTCTCTCTCTATCTCTCTCTCTCTTCGTCTCTTCTCTCGTCGTCGCTCTGCTCTCCCTCTCTCTCTCTCTCTCTCTCGTCTCTCTCTCTCTCTCATATATATATATATGTCTATATATATATGTATGTGTTTCTCTCTCTCTCTCTATATATTATATAACATATACATATTATGTATACTATATAATGTAAGTTGTAATGTATACCCACACGTGTGTGTATCCTATATATATAACATATATATATATATATATAATATATATAATCTCTCTATATATATATTATATATATTATATATGTGCGTATATACACATCGCGTTATCCCTCTATACATGTATAATGCGGCATATCGGCTATGGCTGGTATATCGCTCTCTCTCTCTCTCTCGCTCTCTCTCTCTCTCTCTATCTCTCTCTCTCTCTCTATCTCTTTCTGTCCATATCGCTCGGTCTCTAGTTGTGTAAGTGTGTATGTATGCATACATACATGCATGCATGCATATATGTTTGTATGTCTGAATGTGTGTGTATGTATGTGTGTATGTATGTATGCATGAATCCATGCATGGATGTATGTATGTATGTACGTATGTGTGTATAAATGTGGGCAGGTGTGTACGTATGTATGTATGTATATATGTATGCATGTATGTATGAATGTGTGTATGTATGTGTGTACGTATGTATGGTTGTATGTATGTATGTATGTATGTATGTGTGTAGGTATGGATGTATGGATGTATGTGTGTATGCGTACGTGTGTATGTATACATGCATGCATGTATGTGTGCATGGTTATAGGTATGTAAGTAAGTGGGCATGTATGTATGTATGTAAGTATGTATGTATGTGTGTAAGTATGTATGTATGTGTGTATGTGTGTACGTGTGTATGTGCGTATGTGTGTACGTATGTATGTATGTATGGATGTATGGATGTATGTATGTATGTGTGTGTTCGTGTGTACGGATGAGTGCGTGTATGTATGTATGCATGTATGCATGTTTGTATGTATGGATGGATGTACGCATGTACGTATATGTGTATGTAAGTGTGCATGTATGTAAATATGTGTGTATGTATGTGTGTGTACGTATGTATGTATGTATGCACGCATGCATGCATGCATGTATGTTTGTATGTTTGTATGTGTGTATGTATGTATGGATGTATGCATATATGTATGTGTGTATGTGTGTATGTATGTGTGTGTATGCGTGTATGTATGTGTGTATGTATGTATGTATGTATGTATGAATGTATGTGTGTATGCAGGTATGTATGTGTGTATGTATGTGTGCATGTGTGTACGGATGTGTGTATGTATGTATGCCTGCATGTATGCGTGTATGTGTATGGATGTATGCATGTATGTATGTGTGTACGTATGCATGTATACATGATATATGTATGCACATATTTATGTATGGCTGTATGTATGCATGTATGCCTCTCTCTCTCTTTCTCTCCGTCGGTATCTGAAGTTCCTGAACGCGACCATATCCATTTCCTTCTGGTCCCGAAACGTGGCCTGCAAGGCTCCCGAGAGCGCCTGGATGGAAAATCGTTCGTTTCAGGTTCCAATTTTCACCCCGGAACCGTTCCAGGGTGATTCTGGAACCTGAAACGGGTCGATGCCTTGGGGCTATAGGATAGCTGGTACGCACAGCAAACGATCCAGAAGCATCAGAGGCGCTCGGCTGTTGTATCGAGAGGGTTCAAATCGCTCGTCGCAGAACGCGTCGATCTCCCTTTGGTAATTTGCCAGCTGCCGAACCAGGACGGGCCGAGGCGCGGGCATCCCAGGGAGCACCATCAACGCATAGTCGCACAGCACGGCCGCACCAGGCGCCAGGGTCAGGATCTCACCGATGCTGTGGCCGTCCACGTGCTCGGCGAGGACCCAGCTGGGACCCAGCTGGGGGTGACCGCGGGCGCGGCGGCTGCTGGCGCGGGCACCGCGCCCCCACCCGCCGCCGCTGCCGCGCCCCCAAGCGCGCCGCCCGCCGCCCCTGCCGCCGCCGCTGGCGCGGCGGGGCGAAGAGCGACGACCGCCTGCGCCTCCGCGAGCAGCTGCTGCACCTCCGCGTCCGACGGCGCCGCCGCGAACCAGCACAGGTTGGCCGCCCCCACCCCGATCGGCAGCTCCCCGCTGTCGCCGAGGAACCGCACCAGCTCGAACGTCCCTGAATCGCTATAATCCTCGTCGTGGACGTTGTAGTCGGGCGAGGCGGCCGTCACAACACCATTCACCATGTCACTCAGAAACAGTCGCTCGTGTAACAACTCCTCTCCCGCGCCCGCGTACTTCACGAGCGCTCTCCGTAGCGCTGTCGCTCCGGCTCCCGCCGGCAAGGGCCATCCGTCCGCCCCCCGAGGAAGCGGAGCTGGAGCTGGCGGCCCCGGTGCCCCCACGACGACAAGCGCCATGAGTGCACGTCAGCAGCACCTGGACGATACCGGAGAACAACGAGACGAACATACCCGTCAACAGCTCGAGGCCCGTGGTGCCCCCCGCACGGAGTCGACTCGCACACGCAGTGGCAGTGACACGTGGGACCAGGGATGTCGGGGCAGACGACCTCCGCCCGTCCCGCGGCGCGAGCTGCCTGGGCGGCGTCCGAGAACGCCCCGCATCACCCACGCCGAGAACGCTGTGATCCCGCTGGTGACCGCAGGGTTGATCGCCGCGAGACTCCCCAGATTCGCCCACAGCATGCGGGTCGCCTGTGGGGAAGGCCAGTGCACCCCTCAGGCGCAGCAGAAATCCTTGAGGTTGGAAACGGCCGCGGGGCACGTGCGATCAATGCTCTGCCCTCGCAGTCCCATCATCATCAGCATCAGCAACAGCATTGTCATCGACGTCATCATCATCATCATCATCATCATCATCATCATCATCATCATCATCATCATCATCATCATCATCATCATCATCATCATCAGCATCATCATCATCATCATCATCATCATCATCATCATCATCATCATCATCATCATCATCATCATCATCTCATCATTATCATCATCATCATCATCATCATCAGCATCATCATCATCATCATCATCATCATCATCATCGTCGTCGTCGTTCGCACCATGAGTCAAATACATATCAACGCATCATCATCACATCAGCAGCATCATCTCATCATCATCCACATCATCATCATCATCAACAACAACATCAGCATCATCATCATCATCATCGTCGTCATCATCATCAGCAGCAGCATCATTATCATCGTCATCATCATTATCATCAGCATCAGCATCATCATCAGCATCAGCATCATAATCAGCATCAGCATCATCAGTATCATCATCAGCATCATCATCATGATCATCATCATCAGCATCATCATCACCATCATCATCATCGAACTCAGCATCATCATCACCATCACCATCACCATCATCATCAGCATCATCATCATCCTTACCATCAGCATCATTATCATCAACAGCATCATCGTAATTAGCATGCTCATCATCATAAACATTATCAGCAGCAGCAGCAACGTCAGCAGCATGCTTATCCTCATTATCACCGTCATCCTCATCCTTATCCTTATCCTCGTCCTCATCCTCCTCCTATCGTCGTCATCCTCCTCCTCCTCCTCCTCCTCCTCCTCCTCCGCTTCCTCCTCCTCATCAGCATTATCCTTATCGTCTCCATTACTTCTCTCTCGATCTCGTCATGTCCCCGTCCTCCTCCTCCTCCTCATCCTCCTCCTCCTCCTCCTCCTCTTCCTCCTCCTCCCCCTCCTCCTCCAATTCCTCCTCCTCCTCCTCCTCCTCCTCCTCCTCCTCCTCCTCCTCCCCCTCATCCCTCCTCAGTTCTTTGTATCACCAGTATTGTCTTTTTCCGCCCAGGCCCCCCTAGGCCACCGCATCCTCGAGGAGGAGGGAGGAGGTATCATGACACGCTCCCGAGGAGGTCAGAGGAGGGCTGGGGGATCAGGAAGCAAAAGCGGAGGGAGAAGGGAGGAGAGAGAAAAGAGGAGTGAGGTGGAGGGATTAATGGGAGGGGGAGAATGAGGAAGAGAAAGGGGGGATCGAAAGGGTAAGGAGGGAGGGAGAAAGGAGGGAGGGAGGGAGGCCAGAAGCGAAGGAGGAGGAGTGACAACGATCAGGGGGCGGAGGAGGAGGAGGAGGAGGAGGAGGAGGAGGAGGAGAAGGGAGAAGGGGAGGGAGGAAGAGAAGAAGGAGGGAGGAGGAAAGAGGAGACGGAGGGAAGAGGGAGGGGGAGGAGGAGGAGGAGGAGGAGGAGGAGGAGGAGAAGGAGGAGGAGGAGGAGGAGGGAGGATAATGGGAAGAGGGGGTAGGGAGAAGGAGGGAGGAGGAGGAAACGGGGAGGAGGAGAAGGTGCAGGATGCCTGGGGGGCGGGGGGGGGGCGGACGGGGGGGGGCAGATGATGACAGCAGCAGCAAGAACAACGAAGCAACAAGAGCTCCACGAGCAAGACCAACCCAGCGAGCAACGGGGGCCTGTGACAGCGCAGAGTGGCAACCAAATTTTTCCGGTGGACACGACAATGCCACAATATTGGTTGAAACACATGCGTACGCGATACAGCACGCGTCGGAACAAAAGGATGGCCCACATATGACATGCCTTCGTATGTCATGGTGACTATTGTCACGCGAAAGTGGCCGTTGCAACCCACAGCGCAGAAGGTGCTCCGCCACTCGACTGAGCTAGCTGCACATGTCTGGCACAGGACGCTAAAGGAGTCATTGCGTCTTTGTGGTCGTCTTCCCCCAGGAGACCTCCAACTGCAAACCCTGCTCGCCCTAGATGCTTGACGTATACATTTAAGTACTGGAGGCCACTCTCCGTACGTCCAACCACGACTTTCAACTCAACCTTGCCAAGCGCAACCCATTGCGGAGCCTCCACATCTCTTTGTGACACGCTGTAATGAAATGATACCCTCCATTCTGTTTTGCCTCTGCCCAAGACCCTGTGACGTTCAACTCTTGGAAGTACACATCCGCGCAGAGTCCACTCAATCGGCGCGCATCGGCCTGCACCCGAAGCAATGCGGCTTCAGCGCTCATTCCGCGAGGGATGTTTATCAAAACATGCTTGCCTGGTTTCATCAGATCGAACCGCTCGCCGTGAACGTTTTGAAGGTGGGGGTCGCCAGTGGCAGCTACGCCTCCGCCAGCTCCTCCCGCCATGGCAGCTCCAGGAAGAAAAGTTGGATGTGGCGTCGGCCAACCCACAGGATACGTCGGGCTCGGCGTTGGGCTGGGCGTCGGGAAGGGCGTCGGGAAGGCGGTCGGGTAGGGCGTCGGGAAGGCCGTCGGGTAGGGCGTCGGGAAGGCCGTCGGGTAGGGCGTCGGGTAACGCGTCGGGAAGGCCGTCGGATACGGCGTCGGGTACGGCGTCGGGTAGGGCGTCGGGAACGGCGTCGGATACGGCGTGGGGTTAGGGGTTGAACTAGCATGAGACTCGATACCCTGGATGCCTTCGATTCGATTCGCGGTTTTCCAGCCGCCTGTGATGCTGGCGCCCGGATCGCGTGAGTAGTGGCCGTACACGAGCGCACTGGGTCCGCGAAGGGTCCCGGCCAGACCGTTGTCGCGGAGGTCGTTGTACCACGTCGTAGTACCAGAAGTTGACCAGTACGTGTATTCGTCGCTTGTACCAGTGTCGTAACCGCTGAACGCCACACCGTCAGGGGTTGTCCCCGACGAGGAACCGCCAGGGCCGCAGAGGTGAAGGTAGGATACGTAATAATTCTTGGCTGTGTCGATCGTGTAGTCGAACCACTCGGTGTACAATTCAAAAGCCCGAAGGGACACGGCCGTGGTGCAGTCGCCGACCTGCCCGTCAAAACACAGGTTCGTGATGGTGCCAGCCTTCATCACTCCTGGGGACTCCTCCTCACCGAAAGCCACGTACGCGATGCCGTTATTCGACTGTGCGAACTTGATGCGAAGCTGCTGCGGGCCGGCGGGCATGTTCGCGGCCGGGACAAGGATGCGCATGACGTAGTTGCAGCGGCAGCAGGAGCTCGTCTTTCCTGGGGAGCGAAAACATACACATACCGCTGTTCCCTTGACCTCTTCTGGGGTGCGTTCTGGCCAGAATCTCGAGGCGAATCCAGCCGCGGCGACAAAGGCTCTCCAGGACGAGCAGCGGTACTGGGCATTTGTTCCTAAGCTGAGGTCCGCCGCGGGTGGGCCACACCACGGAAT
>CAUYUJ010002041.1:42500-94232 GCA_963575745.1 Prorocentrum cordatum
CAGTGGGTACTCACCGCAGATTCAAATTAAACCTCGCCATCCTTGGGAGGCCGCGATCTGCGAAAATGTCGCCACTTTCGAGGCCTGCTGGGGGGCCCAGCACAGTGGGTACTCACCGCAGATTCAAATTAGACCTCGCCATCCCTGGGGGTCTGCGACATGCGAAACTGTCACCACTTTCGAGGCCTGCTGGGGGGGCCCAGCACAGTGACGCCACGCGCTGGCCCAAATTCGACCTCGCCGTCCCTGGGGGTCGGCGATCTGCGAGATGTCGCCACTTTCGATGGCTGCTGGTGGTTCCTGCGGAGCGAGGCACCGCGCGGACCTGAGCGGGACCTCGCCGTCCCTGAGGGGCTGCGATCTGCGAAACTGTCGCCACTTTCGAGGGCTGCTGGTGGGTCCAGCTGAGTGAGGCACCGCGCGGACCTGAGCGAAACCTCGCCGTCCCTGGGGGGCTGCGATCTGCGAGACTGTCGCCACTTTCGATGGCTGCTGGCGGGTCCAGCGGGGTGAGGCACCGCGCGGACTTGAGCGGGACTCGCCGTCCCTGGGGGGGCTGCGATCTGCGACATTGCCGCCATTTTCGAAGGCTGCTGGTGGTTCCTGCGGAATGAGGCACCGCGCGGGCCTGAGCGGGACCTCGCCGTCCTTGGGGGGCTGCGGTCTGCGAAAATGTCGCAATGTTCGAGGGCTGTTGGTGGGTCCTGCGGAGCGGGGCACCGCGCGGGCCCGAGCGGGACGTCGCCGTCCTTGGGGGGCTGCGATCTGCGAAACCGTCGCCACTTTCGAGGGGCTGCTGGTGGGTCCTGCGGAGTGAGACACCGCGCGGACCTGGGCGGGACCTCGCCGTCCTTGGGGGGCTGCGGTCTGCGAAGCCGTCGCCGTTTTCGAGGGCTGCTGGCGGGTCCTGCGGAGCGAGGCACCGCGCGGACCTGAGCGGGACCTCGCCGTCCCTGGGGGGGGGGGGGCTGCGATACGCGACATGTCGCCATTTTCGAAGGCTGCTGGTGGTTCCTGCGGAATGAAGCACCGCGCGGGCCTGAGCGGGACCTCGCCGTCCCTGGGGGGTTGCGATCTGCGAAAATGTTGCCATTTTCCATGGCTGCTGGTGGGTCCTGCGGAGTGAGGCACCGCGCGGATCTGAGCGGGACCTCGCCGTCCTTGGGGGGCTGCGATCTGCGAAATTGTCGCCACTTTCGAGGGCTGCTGGTGGGTCCAGCGGAGCGAGGCACCAGGCAGATCTGAGCGGGACATCGCAATCCCTGGGGGGCTGTGAGCCTAACGAATGCCGCTTGCAGAAACATATGCGCCCATGTCACGTCATCACCTCCGTATAACGTCTCCCAAGCTACTCATGCCCCGTGTTGCGCAGGGGTTGGGTACGTCGCCAGGGTAATTAATATTCGCCTTCTTCTTCATCATCAGCATCATCAGCATCTTCTTCATCAGCACCCTCCGCAGCATCATCACCATCATCAACTTCATCATCATCACCATCATCGTCATCATCCTCAGCATCATCATCATCAGCAGCATCATCATCATCCTCAACATAATCATCATAATAATCAGCATCATCAGCATCATCAGCATCTTCATCGGCATCATCATAATAAGAATAAGCATCATCATCAGCATCATCAGCATCATTATCATCAGCATCAGCATAAACAGCATCATCATCAGTAGCGTCATCATCATCACATCAGCATCATCAGCAGCAGCAGCATGAGCATCATCATTTTCACCACCACCACCACCACCATCATCATCATCATCATTACACTCACCATTACCTTTTCCATCACCATCATCATCATCATCATCGTCTTTCTTTTCCTCGTCATCTTCCTATGCTTGCTCCACTAGATGGACAATAGATTCGAACCCTTCCACATTCGAGCGAGATTCTAAATCACCCCCGCGACCCCGACATCAATGTTGATCTCAGTAAAGGCGGTGCTTTGGGGTTGTCCACTCACGCCCCCACCGTCGCCACGCCATCAATATTAATTTCGGGAGGTCTGGGGGGGCATCGTGGGCCACACGGGTTCGAATATCATGTCCATGCACGGCCCCCCATCTTGTTTTGCAGGTGGGAGCAGGGAGGAGGGAGAGGAGGAGACCATACAGATGCCACAGACGTCAGCATTACAATCATCATTGCCCTCATCGGCGGCATTATCTCCACCAACACCATCATCATCAACATCAGCATCATCATCATCATGATCGGCATCATCACCAGCATCATCACCAGCAGCATCAGCATCAGCATCATCATCATCAGCAGCATCGTCATCACCATCATCATCATGACCCACAATCCTCAAGGAGGAATGAGGAATAGGAGGGAGGAGGGGGAGGAGAACGAGGAGAAGGAAGAGGAGTCAGATGGAGGTTCCGCTCCTGGGGGCAAGACGCTGGGGCAAGAGGTGAGACGCCTCAGGAGGAGTGCGGAGGGGTCTGGAGGAATGGGAGAATCCCAGAGGATTGGGAGGAGTGCGGAGGGTTGAAGGGGAATGGGACGGTTGTGGGAGGTTTGGAGGGAGTGCGGAGGCGTGGGGAGGACTGGGCGGGTTGCGAAGGTTTCGGGGGGAGCGTGGATGGGTGGGGAGGAATGGGAGGGTGGAGGAAATCTCTTCGGGAGGAGTGCGGAAGAGGTGGGGAGGAATGGGACGGTTGCAGAAAGTCTGGGAGGAGTGCGGAGGGACGTGGAAGGACAATAGGATTGCGAAGGTGTCGGGAAGGTGCGGAAGCGCGTGCAGGAATGGGAGGGTGGAGGAGGTCTCTTTCGAGAGGTGTGCGGAGGAGTGGGGAGGAATGTGACGGTTTCATAAGGTTTGGGAGGAATGCGAGGGGATGTGGAGGCATGGGAGGGTTGCGGAAGTTTCGGGAGGAGTGCGGGGGGGCGTGGAGGAATTGGAGGTTTGCGGATGTCCCGGGAGGAGTGCGGAGGACTGGGGAGACATGGAAAGGCTCCGGAGGTTTCGGGAAGAGTGCGGAAGGATGTGGAGGAATGGGAGGGTTGCGGAGGTTTCGGGTGGAGTGCGGAGGGGTCTGGAGGAATGGGGGGGTGCGGACGTTCTGGGGGGATTGGGAAGGTGGCGGATGTTCGAGAAGAGTGCGGAGGGGTGGAGAGAATGGCAGGATTGCGGAGGTTTTGGGAAGAGTGCGGAGGGCGTGGACGACTGGGACGGTTGCGGAAGGTTCGGGAGGAGTGCGGGGGGGCGGGGGGAGTGGGGCGGCTGCAGAGGTTTCGGGTGGAGTGCGGAAAGGCGTGGAAGAGTTGGAGGGTTCTAAGGATTTTTGTTGGAAGAATGCGGAGGGGCGTGGAGGAATGAGAGGTTTCGGAGTTTTTTGGGCGGGGTGCGGATGGGTGCGGACGACTGCAGAGGAGTGGCGGGGACTGGGGAGGAGTGAGTGGGGGCGCACGGACAAGTTCGGAAGGAATTGAATCGAATGGAATGCAACAGGGGGCCTCCGGCGTAGACTTCGCCCGAGAGGGCCTCCAGGGAGGCCCCACGAAGATCCACGGGGGCTCCAAAACGACCCCCAAAGAGGCCCCACGCAAACTGACGGACGGATCCAGAGGCGACAGCACTAGCAGCGTCGACGATGATGGTCGTAGTCGTGCCGAGCCAGAAGCGCGACGTGCCCGTGGCAGCCGCGCAACGCTCGAGGGGTCTGCCGAAATTGTCGGGTCGCGGCACGCGGATTTACCCATCGGGGCCTTCCGTGGAGATCCCGATGGGGCAACGAGGTGCGGCAACGATGATAATGGCGACGGTGATGATGTCTGCGCGCAGGGACCCCAATCTTACGCGGCAGGATTACTCGGGCTTGAACTTAAGATCCTCGCTCGTGACGGTCGAGACACAGCGCGGGCACGGCTTCGGGGCCGGCGGCTCGGGAATCGGCACCATGAATACGCACAGCTTCAGCTGCCGGAGCAGCACGCCGGCCTGCCCCTGCGGGCGCTGCGACGACTCGGGACGAGAGGCCCGCCAGTGCCGTCTCGGGGCAGGTGGCAAAAAAATGGATCGGACCCCATGTATACCTTGTGCCCAACGCGCTGGTTCTGGGGCACAGTAATGGGCACCAGCTTGCCCTCCAGCCACAGGAGCTGGATGGACAGGGGGGGCCCTCATCGATGAACATCCACTCGTCCAGCACCGCGGCCTTAGCCTTGTCCAAGCCGTGGAAGCAAAACTGCCCCCCGCCCGGCCTCCCCCGCACGTGCTCACCGCCGAAGAGCGGCCGCACCGCCGAGAAGAGAGGAGACCCCCCCTCTCCGCCGAAGCGCCCAGCCAAGGTGACCACCGGGGCCGCCTCGGACCGACCGCGCTTCAGGGACATCAAGATGCTGCTGCACAGGTCGGGGACGTCGACGCGATTCATCGACAGGCTCTCGCGGACGCGGTGCAACCAGCGGCCGCCGCAAACACAAGGCGTCCGCAGGGCCTCCTTGAACTGTGGCACGACGGGCTTCGTCGCGTCTTCGAGGAAGCTGCCCACGTTCTCCCGCGCCAGGCCTTGTCGATGATATTATCCAGCATGCGCTCGTCCTTGAACATCCAGGCAACCACCTTATGCGAGCAGGACGTCTTGGCGCACGCCATCAACTTGCGCACTGCGCGGGGGTCGTCTGGGGGGAATTCCGGATCCCAGACCTGACCACTATCGGCCACAGGTCCACTTCCTCGACGCGAGGCTCTGGCTTCCCCTACTCGCCCTCGACCTGCTCCCGCGCGGTCCTGCGCACCTCCGAAGCGCGGGCGGTCGTCGGCCCCCTTCGCCGCGGCCAGCGGCGGATGCTCCGCGGGCCAAGCCAAGTAGTCGACATCCAGGGCGCTCCGCGGCTTCTTGGGCGTCGCGTTCGCGACGCCCGACGACCGACCAGCGCCCGTCGCGGCTGCAGGACCAGCGAGAAGCGAGTTGACACCTGTTGAGCAAGGCCCGCTTCACGGTCAGGAGCTTGCTCTTCTTGCCCAGGTGCAAGGCCGCGCGGTAGTGCGCCCGCCGGACGCCTGCCACTGACGCGCGGTATTCTTTGAATGCCACCAGCTTCTCGACTCCGACGGGCGCGGCCCCCTGCCCGCGGCAGGCTGGCGAACCACGCGGGGTCGGCGGCCGGGGCGCCGCAGCGGTCCAGGAAAACGTCGCGAACCTCCTCCCGCGAGAAAGCCGCTGGTGCTATGACACCCCACTTGTCCGTGTGCGGCACAGTCGCCAAGTAGACCTCCCGCGAGGCGTTCATGCTCTCCTCGCCAACAACCTGCTCGAGGAGCGCCGTCTGATGGCTCTGCCCCCCCACGAACCTGCGGCGCCTCTCCAGCCTGTCCACCGAGAGCGCCATCCCCGGGCGCGACCGGGCCAGGGCCAGCCCCCGCCCCGCTGAGCCGACAGGCTACAGAGAAGAACGCAGCGCGGACAGTCGGGGTCTTCGGGGGCATCGTAAACCACCGCCTGGCCGCTCAATTTAGGGGCTCGCTGCACCTGGCGTCATCTGCGCACCCGTCGCACTTGGGCGCGCCTCATTCACCTGGCGCACGTGGCCCACCTGTCGCGCGCCGCGCATCTGTCACACGCGGCGCACTTGGCGCGCCTGGCGCACCCCCTGTACCTCTGGGCGGGGTCGGCGGAGCCTGACCATGGATGCCGCTCGCGCGGCATTGTTGGACATGTGCAAACATGCGTAAAAACGGCGCTGAATCTACAGGGAACCATCAGTGAAACAACGGTGTACCAGCAGTGAACCATGGCAAATTACATAGTGAACCTCGGTTGTCATAATAATTGTATTACAACGAAAAACAGACAGAGAAGTTCAATGTTTTTAATTTGGTTTTATGGAGGTTCACTGTTGGTTCACTGTTGATTCACGATTGATTCACTATGTTTTTGCTGCATGTCTTGTGCGCGGGGCTCTCTGGGGCCACCAGGGCGCCGGCGCCTGGGGGGCCTCGGCGGACAGAATCAGAACGCGAAGACTTTCGACTACGTCTGCTCGCCCTATAGCCGCAGAGGCGGTAGACGCACGGATTGGTCTTGATCGTGGACCGCGACTGGCCACCTTCCCCCGCCCCACGTCGCTCGCGCGGGTCAACCGAGGCGCGGGCCGCTACGGGCCGCCCGCCACCCGGGCCCGCTGCAGTCTGCGCCGCGGTCGCCCGCCGCCCTGGCCCGCCGCGAATCACGCCGCGGCCGCCCGAGGAAGCCGCGCGCGCGCTCAGTTCCCGCCGCCCTCGGCGAAGTGCCCACGGAGAAGTCCCGCTTGCGCTTCGCGCACACCTGCGAACCTTGCGCTTTGCCGCCACCTTCCTGCACTTCGCCTTGGGCAGCACATGGAACGTCTTGTTGTCCATGCACGCGTGGACGTACGTACTGCGACCACTGGCAGGGGCTCCGGTGCTTGTGCTCGCGGGCCCACAGCAGGCGCTCCTTCTTGTCTCCATCCGAAGGGTCAGGCTTCTCGCACAGCGGGCGGCACTGATAGCTATTCTCAGCAAACGCGCGGCGCACTGTCTTGATGTCGGATTTCAACTTCATCTCGGACTTCAGCACGGCTGCCGTCACTTCCTCTGTGCCACACGAGGACTGGGCGCCGGCGGTAAACCGTCAACCTTTCTTACCGCCGGGGGACTCGTAGAGCTTCCTGACAATATATTATGTCGAAAAAATTGCAGAGAACGAACAGTTTTTCAGCCCAAGCGATTTCAGACAACTTGATGCAACAGCCGAACGCCCTCGATGCTTCTCGATTGTCTTCTGCACGAGCTCTGTAGCTCTCCTACAGCCCGAGCTACGTGCGTAAATCGACAGCACCTCTCAAGATGACTCGAACAAAACGAATAGTTTGGCAAACCCAGCTCAAGTATCAGACCGAGTTCAGACCTCTGAATGCGACAGGCGGACGCGTCTGATGTCTCCAAATCGATTCCTGTGATTACCAGCCCTGCAGCCGCCCTACAGCCCGAGTTACATGCAGAAAACCGAGAGCACCTCTCAGGATGACTCGAGTCATACGAATAGTTTCGCGGACCTAGTTCAGGCAGCAGACCGAGTCCGAGCTCTGGATTCGACGGGCGGATGCGCCTGATGTCTTCAAATCGATTCCTGTGACCACCAGCACTGTAGCCCCCCTACAGCCCGAGTTAAGTGCAGGAAACCGACAGCACCTCTCAAGATGACTCGAACAATACGAATAGTGTCGCGATTCTAGATCGGGACCGAGTTCAGAGCTCGGCATTCAGTAGACAAACGCGACTGATGATTCTGAACCGATTTCTGTAAGTGTCGGCTCTGTAGCTGTCGTATAGCTCGAGTTTAGTACAGAAAACTGAGAGCGCCTCTCAAGATGACTCGAATAATACGAATAGGTTTGCGGACCTAGCTCGGCTAGTAGACCGAGTTGAGATCTCTAGATGCAACAGACGAACGCGCCTGATCATTATGAATCGATACGGTGTGCTTACCAGCTGTGTAGCTGTCCTGTATCTCGAGTTAAGTCCAATATACTGACAGCGCGAATGTACATGACTCGAAACAGCCGATCCCGCCCGTGTGCTTTTTGGCAGTAAAAGGTACCCGATCGAGCTGAGATCAAGATGGCGAGCGAAAATAAGATCGAATATCACGGGAAAACATATTAGAGCTCTAACGAATGGTTGAATTTCGAGGAAAAATTTCAACCGACCAAAAATCACCAAAAGGTCAGTCGAAATTGTTCTTTCCAACTCGCTCTCCAGCGCCCCGGAATTACTCTTGAGCTTCCAGCAAGAACTTGCTAAAGGAAGCTCTACGAGTTACTGGGCGCCGGCGGTAAACCGTCAACCTTTGTTACCGCCGGGGGACTCGTAGAGCTTCCTGACTATATATAATGTCGAAAAAATTGCAAAGAACGTAGTTTTTCAGCCCAAGCGATTTCAGACCTCTCGATGCAACAGCCGAACGCCCCCGATGCTTCTGGATTGTCTTCTGTACGAGCTCTGTAGCTCTCCTACAGCCCGAGGTACGTGCGTAAATCGACAGCAACCCTGAAGATTACTCGAACAATACGAAAAGTTTGGCAAACCTAGCTCGAGTATCAGACCAAGTTCAGGCCTCTGAATGCGACAGGCGGACGCGTCTGATGTCTCCGAAACGATTCCTGTGATTACCAGCCCTGCAGCCCCCCTACAGCCCGAGTTAAGTGCAGAAAACCGACATAATCTCAGGATGACTCGAACAATACGAATAGTTTCGCGGACCTAGTTCGGGCAGCAGTCCGAGTTCCGAGCTCTGGATTCGACAGGCGGGCGCGCCTGATGTCTCCAAATCGATACCTGTGACTACCAGCACTGTAGCCCCCTACAGCACGAGTTAAGTACAGAAAACCGACAGCACCTCTCAAGATGACTCGAACAATACGCATAGTTTCGCGATTCTAGATCGGGCAGCGGACCGAGTTCAGAATACGGAAAACCGAGAGCGCCTGTCAAGATGAGTCGAATAATACGAATAGGTTTGCGGACCTAGCTCGGCTAGCAGACCGAGTTCAGATCTCTGGATGCAACAGGCGAACGCGCCTGATCATTCTGAATCGATAAGGTGTGCTTACCAGCTCTGTAGCTGTCCTAAATCTCGAGTTAAGTCCAATATACCGACAGCGCGTATCAAGATGACTCGAAACGGCCGATCCCGCCACTGTGCTTTTCGATAGTAATATTCACCCGATCGAGCTGACATCAAGATGGCGAGTCGCACTAAGATCATAGATCACGGGAAAAAATACTAAGGCTCTACGAATGTTCATTTTTTGAGAACATAATTTTCAACTGAGCAAAAGTCACCAAAAGTTCCGTCGAGATTTTTCATGCCAACTAGCTCTCCAGCGCGTCCGAATTACTCTTAAGCTTCCAGCTGCTAGCTTAGGGAAGCTCTACGAGTCACTTGAGAAGCTTCCTGTTCTCAAAAAGAATTTTCAAATTTTGCGCAAAGATTGAAAAACTGACCCGAAGTTAACACATTGTCTCTTAATGCCGGGTCGGCCAACTAGCTCCACCCTGCGCCCGAATTCCTCTTAGCTCATCTTGCGCAGAGCTCTACGAGGTACTGGAACCGGCGGTAAACCGTCAAGCTGGCTACCGTCGGGAACCTCGTAGAGCTCTTTTCTTGCGGGGCGATCGTCGGAACACATGGAGACAGCTTCTGGAGCGAGAAACAAAAAACTCGAAAAATAACATTTTTCTGTTTTTATTCAACGTCGGTTCCTCCAAGTGTTTCAATAGTACTACTGCATCTATGGGCCTGAGAACTCTACTGGCGGACGCGGCATAACCCACTACAGGTGCGGAAAATCTGCTTTCTCAAAATGAATTGTCAAATATCCTTCAAACTGGGCGCCGGCGGTAAACCGTCAACCTTTGTTACCGCCGGGGGACTCGTAGAGCTTCCTGACAATATATATATATATATATATATATATATATATATATAAATGCAGAGAACGGATAGTTTTTCAGCCAGAGCGATTTCAGACCTCTCGATGTAACAGCCGAACGCCCCCGATGCTTCTGGACTGTCTTCTTTACGAGCTCTGTAGCCCTTCTACAGCCCGAGTTACGTGCGTAAGTCGACAGCACCTCTCAAGATGACTCTAACAAAACGAATAGTTTGGCAACCCAGCTCGAGTATCAGACCGAGTTCAGACCTCTGAATG
Source organism: Prorocentrum cordatum (assembly GCA_963575745.1). NCBI lineage: Eukaryota > Dinophyceae > Prorocentrales > Prorocentraceae > Prorocentrum > Prorocentrum cordatum. The sequence continues at coordinate 52,204 of CAUYUJ010002041.1, forward strand.
CGACAGGCGGACGCGTCGGATGTCTGCGAATCGGCTCCTGTGATTACCAGCCCTGCAGCCCCCCTACAGCCTGAGTTAAGTGCAGAAAACCGACCTCATCTCTCAGAAGGACTCGAACAATACAATAGTTTCGCAGACCTAGTTCGGGCAGCAGACCGAGTCGCCAGGGCCCTCGTAGAGCTCTTTTCTCGCACGGCGCTTCTCGGTACATATGCAGGAAGACTCTGGAGCAAGATCCCAAAAGCTCGAAAAAGCACATTTATGTTTGCATCGAAAGACGGTTCCGCCAAGTGTTTTGATAGCGATACTGCCCCCACGGGCATAAGAATTTGATTGGCGAACGCGAAATAACCCACTACAGGTGCGAAAAATACCGGTTCTCAAAATAAATGTTCAAATCTCTCACAAAGTTTGTCCAACCGACCCAAAGTTCGCACATTGTCCGTCGGGGCCGGGTCGGCCAACTAGCTGCATCCCGCGCCCGAATTCCTCTAGCTCATCGATGCCGAAAAGCTCTACGAGGTATGGGAGCCGGCGGTAAACCGTCAACCAGGTTACTACCGGAAGCCTCGTAGAGCTCTGTTCTCGTGCGGGGCTGCCCGGCACACATTGAGGGCTTTCTCCAGGATTTCTGCGCGGAAGAGCTCTCGAGCTCATCTGCAGCTCGAGTTAAGTGGAAAAAATGACCATCAGATTCAACAAAATTGGCCCCATACAGATAGTTTTGCAGACCTAGCTTGGGTAGCAGACTATGTTCAGAGCTCTGGATGCTTCAGCGGAACGCCTCTGATGATTATGATCAGTTTCCGTGTACCAGCTCTGCAACTCAAGAGATTCAGTTGAGTACAGAAGACCAACATCGCCTGCAAAGAGAACTTCAATAATACCAATAGTTTTGCGGACATAGCTCGGGTAGCAGACCGAGTTCAGACCTCTCGATGCAACAAACGCACGCGCCAAATGATACAATCATTTCATGTGCGCACCAGCTCTGTGGCAATTCTGAATCGTGCGTTCAGTAAAGAAAACCGAGAGCACTCGTCAAAATCATTCAAGAATACGAATAGGTTTGCGGACCTAGGTCGAGCACCAGACCGAGTTCAGAGCTCTAGATGGACAGACAAACGCGCCTCATGATTTCCAATCGGTTCCTGTAAGTGTGAGCTCTGTAGCTGTCTAAATCTCGAGATAAGTATAGAAAACCGTCGATGCGTGTCAAGATGACTCGAAACGGCCGTCGGTTCCAGCAAGTGTTTTCATAGTAATATTGCAGCTACGGACCTCAGAATTCAACTGGCATCCGCGGCATAACCCACTACACGTGAGAAAAATACCTGTTCTCAAAAGGAATTTTCAAATTTTGCGCAAAGATTGAAAAACTGACCCAAAGTTAACACATTGTCTCTTAATGCCGGGTCGGCCAACTAGCTCCACCCTGCGCCCGAATTGCTCTTAGCTCATCTTGCGCAGAGCTCTACGAGGTACTGGAACCGGCGGTAAACCGTCAAGCTGGCTACCGTCGGGAACCTTGTAGAGCTCTTTTCTTGCGGGGCGATCGTCGGAACACATGGAGACAGCTTCTGGAGCGAGAAACAAAAAACTCGAAAAATAACATTTTTCTGTTTTTATTCAACGTCGGTTCCTCCAAGTGTTTCAATAGTAATACTGCATCTATGGGCCTGAAAACTCTACTGGCGGACGCGGCATAACCCACTACAGGTGCGGAAAATCTGCTTTCTCAAAATGAATTGTCAAATATCCTTCAAACTGGGCGCCGGCGGTAAACCGTCAACCTTGGTTACCGCCGGGAGACTCGTAGAGCTTCCTAGCTCTACTTAAGTTGAGAAAACCGACAGCATCTACCAACATTCAGACTCATAGTGAATATTTTTTTACCTCTGAATACGACAGGCGGACGCGTCTGATGTCTGCGAATCGACTCCTGTCATTACCAGCCCTGCAGCTCCCCTAGAGCCCGAGTTAAGTGCAGAAAACCGACAGCACCTCTCAGGATGACTCGAACAATGCAGTAGTTTCATAGACCTAATTCGGGCAGCAGACCGAGTTCCGAGCTCTGGATTCGACAGGCAGACGCACCTGATGTCTTCAAATCGATTTCTGTGACCACCAGCACTGTAGCCCCCCTCAGCGCGAGTGAGTGAAGAAAACCAAGAGCACTTCTCAACATGACTCGACCAATACGAATAGTTTGACTCTAGATCGGGCAGCAGACCGAGTTCAGAGCTCTGTATTCGACAGACAAACGCAAATGATGATTCTGAATCGGATTCTGTAAATATCAGCTCTGCAGCTGTCCTACAGCTCGGGTAAGTGCAGAAAACCGAGAGTTTCTGTCAAGATGACTCGAATAATACGAATAGGTTTGCGGACCTAGCTCGGCTAGCAGACCGAGTTCAGACCTCTGGATTCAACAGGCGAACGCGCCTAATCATTCTACACCGATTAGCTGTGCTTACCAGCTCTGTAGCTGTCCTAAAGCTCGAGTTATGTTCAGAAAACCGTCAGTGCGTATCAAGATGACTCAAAACGGCCGATCCCGCCACAGTGCTTTTTGATAGTAATATTCACCCGATCGAGCTGACATCAAGATGGCGAGCGGGAATAAGATCGAATCTCAAGGGAAAATACTAGAGATCTAACGAATGTTCAAATTTCGAGAACATAATTTTCAACTGAGCAAAAGTCACCAAACTGGGCAACCGTCAACCTCTGTTACCGCCGGGTGACTCGTAACCTTCCTGACAACATAAAAAAAAAATGAAAAAAAAAAAAAAAAAAAAAAAAAAAAAAAAAAAAAAAAAAAAAAAAAAAAAAAAAAAAAAAAAAAAAAAAAAAAAAAAAAAAAAAACTTTTCAGCCCAGGCAATTTCAGACCTCTCGGATTCAACAGCCGAGCGCTCTCGATGACTCGAACAATACGACTCGAACAATACGAATAGTTTGGCAAACCTAGCTCGAGTATCAGACCGTCCCGGAGATTCTCTTTGCTCCCCGGGTTTTGAACGCTGCCAAGTAACTCGTAGAGCTTCCCCTAGGAAGTTATTGCTGGAAGCTTAAGAGTAATTCCGGGGCGCTTGAGAGCTAGTTAACAAGAAAAATCTCGACGCACATTTTGAAAAATTTTGGTCTGTCTAAAATTTTGTTCTCGAAATTTGAACATTCGTTTGAGCTCTAGTACTTTTCACTGTGATATTCGATCTTATTCCCGCTCGCCATCTTGATCTCAGCTCGATCGGGTAGCTTCCACTGCCAAAAGCGTCCAGGCGGGATCGGTCGTTTCGAGTCATCTTGATACGCGTTGTCAGTTTTCTGAAGCTAACTCGAGCTGTAGGAGAGCTACAGAGCTGGTGAGCACAGCTAATCGATTTAAAATCAGGCGCGTTCGCCTGTCCAACCGAGAGGTCTGAACTCGGTATGCTAGCCGAGCTAGGTCCGCAAACCTATTCGTATTATTCGAGTCATCTTGATAGACGCTCTCGGTTTTCTGTACTCAACTCGAGCTACAGGGCAGCTACAAAGCTGATACGTACAGAATCTGATTCAGAATCAAGTGGCCGTTGTCTGTTAAATCTAGAGCTCTGAACTCGTCTGCTGCCCGACCTAGAATCAGTTCGTATTCTTCGAGTCATCTTGAGAGATGCTGTCGGTTCTGCACTTAACTCGGGCTAGGGGGGGGCTGCATGGCTGGTAATCACTGGAATCGATTCGAAGACATCAAGCGCGTCCGCCTTTCGAATCCAGAGCTCCGAACTCTGTCTGCTGCCCGAACTAGGAACTATTCGAATTCTTCGAGTCGTCCTGAGAGGTGCTGTCGGTTTTCTGCACTTAACTCGGGCTGTAGGGGGAAACTTCGTAGCGTCCAAAACCTGGAGAGCGAAGAGACACTGGGCGCCGGCGGTAAACCGTCACCTTCGTTACCGCCGGGGGACTCGTAGAGCTTCCTGACAACACATAATGTCGAAAAAAATACACTGCAAAAAATAGTTGTTCATCCCAAGCAATTTCAGACCTCTCTGATGTAACTGGGCGCCGGCGGTACACCGTCAACCTGTGTTACCGCCGGGGAACTCGTAGAGCTTCCTGACAACATGTAATGTCGAAAAGAATTACAGAGAACAAATAGTTTTTCAGCCCAAGCAATTTCAGACCTCTCGGATGCAACAGCCGAACGCCCCCGATGTTTCTAGATTGTCTTCTGTACGAGCTCTGTAGCTCTCCTACAGCCCGAGTTACGTGCGTAAATCGACAGCACCTCTCAAGATGACTCGAACTGGGATCCGGCGGTAAACCGTCAACCAGGTAACCGCTGGGAGCCTCGTAGAGCTCTATTCTGGCGCGGCGCTGCTCGAAGCACACGAAAGAAGCTTTCTCAAGCGTGAAGAAGAAATATCGGAAAAATATGTTTTTTAAAAATTTTGCATCTTCGCTTCGTGGACCTAGCTGCCAGACCGAGTTCAGACCTCTCGATGCGAGACGAATCGCGCCGGGTGATACTGGGTCGGTTTATATGCGTGCCAGCTCTGTAGCTCTTCTAAATCTTCAATTAAGGGAAACCGACAACACTCGTCAAAATAATCGTATATTACAAATAGTTTTGCGGGCCTAGCTCGAGCAGCAGACCGAGTTCAGACCTCTCGATGGGACAGACGAACGCGCCTGATGATACTGAATTGGTTTCTGTAAGTATCAGCTCTGTAGCTGTCCTAAATCTCGAGTTAAGTACAGAAAACCGTCAACGCGTCAAGATGACTCGAAACGGCCGAATGTTCCCTCAAGTCTTTTGATAGTAATATTACAGCTACAGACCTGGGAATTCAACTGGCAGACGCGGCATAACCCGCTACAGGTGGGAAAAATACCTGTTTGTAAAACGAACTTTCAAATTTTGCATAAAGATAGAATAACCGAGCCCAAGTCGTCACATTGTCTCTTAAGGTCGGGTCGGCCAACTAGCTCCACCTGCGCCCGAATTCCTCTTAGCTCATCTTGCCGAAGAGCTCTACGAGGTAGAATACGAATAGTTTGGCAAACCTAGCTCGAGTATCAGACTGAGTTCAGACCTCTGCATACGCGTCTGATGTCTCTAAATCGATTTCTGCGATTACCAGCCCTGCACCCCCCCCCCCTACAGCCCGAGCTAAGTGCAGGAAACGCATAGCACCTCTCAGGATGACTCGAACAATAAAAATAGTTTCGCGGATCTAGTTCGGGCAGCAGACAGAGTTCAGAGCTGATTCGACAGTGATTACCAGCCATGCATCCCCGCTACAGCCCGACTTACCGACAGCATCTCTCAAGATGACTCGAACAATACGAATAGTTTCGCGATTCTAGATCGGGCAGCAGACCGAGTTCAGAGCTTTGGATTCAACAGATAACGCCCACTGATGATTCTAAATCAGATTCTGTACATATCAGCTCTGCGCTGTCCCGTAGCTCGAGTTAAGTATAGAAAACCAAGAGTGTCTGTCAAGATGACTCGAATAATACGAACAGGTTTGCGGACCTAGCTCGGCTAGCAGACCGATTTCAGACTTCTGGCTTCAACAGGCGAACGCGCCTGATCATTCTGAATCGATTAGCTGTGCTTATCAGCTCTGTAGCTGTCCTGAAGCTCGAGTTATATTCAGAAAACCGACAGCGCGTGACAAGATGACTCAAAACGGCCGATCCCGCCGAAGTGCTTTATGGCAGTAGAAGGTACCCGATCGAGCTGGATTCAAGATGGCGAGCGGGAATAAGATCGAATATCACGAAAAAGAATTCTAGAGCTCTAACGAATTGTTGAATTTTGATAACAAAAGTTTCAACCGACCCAAAGTTAGCAAAAGGTCTGTCGAGATTTCCCTTGCCAACTGGGACTCGTAGGGCTTCCTGACAACATATAATGTCGAAAAAAATTACACAGAAAAAATAATTTTCAGGCCTGGCAATTTGAGACCTCTCGGATGCAACAGCCGAACGCCCCGATGCTTCTAGATTGTCTTCTGTAAGAGGCTCTGTAGCTCTCCTACAGCCCGAGTTACGTGCGTAAATCGAAAGCACCTCTCAAGATGACTCGAACAATACGACTAGTTTGGCAAACCTAGTTCGAGTATCAGACCGAGTTCAGACCTCTGCATGCGACAGGCAGACGCGTCTGACGTCTCTGAATCGATCCCTGTGATAACCAGCCCTGCAGCCCCCCCCCCTGCAGCCGAGTTAAGTGCAGGAAACCGACAGCACCTCTCAGGATGTCGAACAATACGAATAGTTTCGCGGACCTAGTTCGGGCAACAAACCGAGTTCGAAGCTCTAGATTCCGCAGGCGAACGCGTCTGATGTATCTGATTCGATTCCAGTGATACCAGCCATGCAGCCCCCCTACAGCCCGAGTTAAGTGCAGAGAACCGACAGCATCTCGACTCGAACAATACGAATAGCTTCGATTCTAGATCGGGAAGCAGACCGAGTTCACAGCTCTGGATTCGACAGACAACGGCCACTGATGATTCTGAATCAGATTCTGTACGCATCAGCTCTGTAGCTGTCCTGTAGCTCGAGTTAAGTACAGAAAACCGAGAGTGTCTGTCAAGATGACTCGAATAATACGAACAGGTTTGCGGACCTAGCTCGGCTAGCAGACCGAGTTCACACCTCTGGATTCAACAGGCGAACGCGCCTGATCATTCTGAATCGATTAGCTGTGCTTACCAGCTCTTTAGCTGTCCTAAAGCTCGAGTTATCTTGAGAAAACCGACACCGCGTGACAAGATGACTCGAAACGGCCGATCCCGCCCGCGTGCTTTTTGGCAGTAAAAGGTACCCGATCGAGCTGAGATCAAGATGGCGAGCGGCAACAAGATCGAATATCACGGGATAAAGTACTAGAGCTCAAACGAATTGTTGAATTTTGAGAACAAATTTTCAACCGACCAAAACTCAGCAAAAGGTCCGTCGAGATTTTCCTTGCCAACTAGCTCTCAGCGCACCGGAATTACTGAGCGCTGGCGGTAAACCGTCAACCTTTGTTACCGCCGGGGGACTCGTAGAGCTTCCTAACAGTGTAGAATGTGGAAAGAATCCCGAGAATTTCAGCCCAAGCCAGACCTCTCAAGATGATTCTGGGGGAAGAAAAAAAAAAAAAAAAAAAAAAAAAAAAAAGTTTGGAACCCAGCTCGAGTGTCAAACTGAGTTCAGACCTCTGAATGCGACAGGCGGACGCCTGATGGCTGGGAATCGACTCCTGTGATTACCAGCCCTGAAGCCCCCCTAGAGCCAGAGTTAAGTGCAGAGAACCGAGAGCAGCTCTCAGGATGACTTGAATAATACAATATTTTCGCGGAGCTAGTTCGAGGGGCAGACCGAGTTCCGAGCTCCCGGTTCGACAGACGGACGCGCCTGATGTCTCCAAATCGATTTCTGTGACCAGCAGCAGCCCTCCCCCAGCACGAGTTGAGTGCAGAAAACCAAGAGCACTTCTCAAGATGACTCGAACAATACAAATAGTGTTGCGCACCTAGCTCGGACAGCAGGCCGAGTTCAGAGCTTTCGATTGGACAGAAGAACGCGCCTGGTGATTCCCAATCGATTTCTGTGACTATGAGCTCTGTAACTGCTCTACAGCTCGAGTTAAGCACAAAAAACCGAGAGCGTCTGCTACGATCACTCGAATAATACGAACAGGTTTGCGAACCTAGCTCGGCTAGCAGACCGAGTTCAGACCTCTGGATTCAACGGGCAAAAAATACGGGTTCTGAAAACGAATTTCAAAATTTTGCATACAGAGACAAACACCGACCCCCGGTTACCACATTCTCTCTTTTGGTCGGGCCCGCCAACTAGCTCTACTCTGCGCCGGAATTCCTCTTAGCTCTTTCCTGGAGAGCTCTACGAGGTATATCTCTTAAGCTTCCAGCAATAGCTTGCTAAGGGAAGCTCTACGAGTTACAACCAAACGCCCCCGATGCTTCTGGATTGTCTTCTGTACGAGCTCTGTAGCCCGAGTTGCGTGCGTAAATCCACAGCACCTCTCAAGATGACTCAAATAACAGACCCAGTCTAGACTGGCGCAGGCGGTGAAGCGTCAACCTGGTCACCGCCGGGAACCTCGAGCTCCTCTCACTAGTAAGAGTGCAGAGAATCGACCCAGAATCCAAAAATCGAGATTTTTCGAAAATCTTGAAATTCGACTTTTTCGATGCTCATATTCGCTCAGTTCCCAGAAGTCAACTCATGCGAAAATGCATCGAGAGAGCTGAGCTGCTGTCAGAGAGGAGTTCATATGCCAATGCTCGGCGTAAAAATCTGCTTTTTCAAAATAAATGGTCAAATATCTTTCAAATTTTCGCAAAACCACCCAAAAGTTGTCACATTGTCCGCCTCCGCCGGCTGGGCCAACTGGGCGCCGGCGGTAAACCGTCAACCTTTCTTACCGCCGGGGGACTCGTAGAGCTTCCTGACAGTATATAGTGTGGGAAAAAACTACAAAGAACGACTAGTTTTTCAGCCCAAGCGATTTCAGACCTCTCAAGATGACTCTAACAAAAAAACAAACAGTTTCGCAACCCAGTTCGAGTATCAAACCGAGTTCAGACCTCTGAATGCGACAGGCGGGCGCGTCTGATGTCTGGAAATCGGCTCATGTGATTCCCAGCCCTGCAGCCCGCCGACAGCCCGAGTTAAGTGCAGAAAACCGAGATTATGGACTCGAATAATAAAATAGTGTCGCGGACCTAGTTCGAGCAGCAGACCGAGTTCCGAGCTCTGGAATCGACCGACACACGCGCCTGATGTGTGCAAATCGATGTCTGTGACCCGCAGCACTGTATCTCTCCCCCAGCACGAGTTCAGTGCAGAAAATTGAGAGCACTCCTCAAGATGATTCGAACAATACGAATAGCTTCGCGAACCTAGCTCGGGCAGCAGACCGAGTTCAGAGCTCTCGGTTCAATGCAGGAACGCGACTGATGATTCCCCATCGATGTCTGTGACTATGAGCCCTGTAGCTGCCCTACAGCTCGAGTTAAGTACAGAAAACCGAGAGCGTCTGTCAAGATGACTCGAATAATACGAATAGGTTTGCGAACCTAGCTCGGCTAGCAGACCGAGTTCAGACCTCTGGATTCAACAGGCGAGCGCGCCTGATGATTCTGAATGCGATAGGTGTGCTTACCAGCTCTGTAGCTGCCCTACAGCTCGAGTTAAGTACAAAATACCGACAACGCGTATCAAGATGACTTGAAACGGCCGATCCCGCCGGGACGCTTTTTGGCAGTAAAAGGTACCCAATCGAGCTGAGATCAAAATGGCGAGCGAGAATAAGATCGAATATGACGGGAAAAACATACTAGAGCTCAAACGAATTGTTGAATTTCGAGAACAAAATTTTCAACCGACCAAAAGTCAGCAAAAGGTCCGTCGAGATTTTTCTTGCCAACTAGCTCTCCAGCGCTCCGGAACTGGCGCCGGCGATAAACCGTCAACCTGGTCACCGCCGGGAACCTCGTAGAGCTCCTCACACGCCTAAGAGTGCTCAGCATCAAAAGAGAGGGTTTCTAGAAGCATGTCTCGAAAAAGAGAAGACATCATTTTTTGATGTCGACATAAAGTTGGTTCCGCCAAGTGTTTTGATAGTAAAAGTGCATCTAGAGAGCTCATATTAAGACGCAGAGGCCCTCATAGTCTTCTACAGGTGCGAAAAATCTGCTTTCTTAAAATAAATGGTCAAATATCTTTCAAAAAATCGCAAAACCACCCAAAAATTGCCACATTGTCCGCCTCGGCCGGGTGGGCCAACTGGGAGCCGGCGGTAAACCGTCACCCTTGGTTACCGCCGGGAACTCGTAGAGTTTCCTTGCCACATACATGAATTGGATGCGGGCGCGGCAATATCGCATCCCGTGCGCACGAAGGTGCGGTTTCATGGGGAGGACGTGGAGGAGAAGAAGGAGTGAGGAGGAGAAGGAGGTGGAGGAGGCTGAGGAAGAGAAGGAGAAGGAGGAGAAAGCAGGAGGAGGAGAAGGAGGGGGAGAAGGAGGGGGAGGAGGAAGACAAGGATGACGAGCAGGAGGGGGAAGGGTGGAGGGGAGAAGGGCGACGATGATGATGAGGAGGAGGGGGAGGAGGAAGAGAAGGAGAAAGACGAGAAGAGGCAGATGAAGGAGGAAGAATAGGGGGAGGAGAAGGGAGAGGAGAAAGAGAAGGCGGAGGAGGAGAAGAAGGAATTCAATTCAGAAACGCACATCATCGCTGGTATAATATTTACAGTGCGAATAGTTTTACAATCGTAGCTATGGTTGCAGTCCGAATTCAGACGCCTCGATACCGTAGGCGACTGTACCTGGTTACCTTGAGCTTCGACAAGTGTTTTTTCAGGTCCGTAGCCAGCCTACAGATCGGATGAAGTAGGAAAAAACTAGTTCATCTCTTTAAAGATTACCAGAGTGCAAATACTTATTTCGTTCCAGTTCGTGTAGCAGACCGAATTCAGGCATCTAGATACTCGAACTAGCGCGCCTCTTGATTTTCTGTCAAGTGCTCTGCCGAACAGCTCTGTAGCTCACCTGCAGCTCTTTGAGTTAAGAAAAGAAGCATCATCTCCAAAAAAACTTGCAGAGTCCGAATAGGTGTTTGAATCCAGATATGGTAGCAGACCGAGTTCTGGCATCCAGATACTTGTAACTAGCGCGTCTCATGATTACATCCCGATTGCTGTGCCGAACAGCTCTGGAGCTTATATACAGCTTGAGTTGCATTAAGGATATCATCACCTCTTCAAAAAGTAGCAGAGTACGAATACTTTATTGGTCCTGGCTATTGTAGCAGACCGAATTCGGACATCTAGATACTTGAGACTAGCGCTCCTCTGGATTTCCTTTCGAGCGATATGCCGAACAGCTATGTAGCTCATATGTAGCCCGGTTTAAGTTAAGAAAAGAAGCATCATCTCCTGAAAAATAACAGGGTTCGAATAAGTTGTTGGTTCCAGATCTGGTAGCAGACCAAGTTCAGGCATCTGGATACTTGTAACTGGCGTTTTTATGATTACCTTCCGATTGCTGTGCCGAACAGCTCTGGAGCTTATCTACAGCTTGACTTGCATCAAGGAAATCATCCTCAGCTCTTGAAAAATTAGCAGGGTACGAATAGTTTCTTGGTCTTAGCTCTGGTAGCAGACCGAGTTCGGACATCTATATACTTGAGACTAGCGCGCCTGATGATTCTAGATATGTTAGGTGCGCCTGTCAGCTTTGTAGCTCTTCTACAGCTCGAGTTGAGCTCTGAAAATCGACAGCACCTGCCAAGATGGCATTAAACAGCCGATCCCGCCTGACTGCATTTTGACAGTAATATGTACCCGATCTACCTGAGATTGAGGTGGCGGGCGGGAATAGGATCGAATATGGGGAAATTATAAGAGCTCTAACAAAAGGTCCAATTTCGAGAACATCATTTTCAACCGACCATAATTATGCAAAACTCACGTCGAGATTTTTCGGGCCAACTAGCCCCCCAGCGCGCCGGAATTACTGGGAGCCGGCGGTAAACCGCCAACCTTGGTTACCGCGGGGAACTCGTAGAGCTTCCTTGCCACATACATGAATTGGATGCGGGCGCGGCAATCTCGCATCCCGTGCGCGCGAGGGTGCGGTTTCATGGGGAGGACGTGGAGTAGAAGAAGGAGTGAGAAGGAGAAGGAGGTGGAGAAGGCTGAGGAAGAGAAGGAGAAGGAGGAGAAGGAGGGGGAGAAGGAGGGGGAGGAGGAAGACAAGGATGACGAGCAGGAGGGGGAAGGGTGGAGTGGGAGAAGGGCGACGATGATCATGATGATGAGGAGGAGGATGAGGAGGAAGAGAAGGAGAAGGAGGAGGAGAAAGAGGAGAAGAAGCAGATGAAGGAGGAAGGGGAGGGGAGGAGAAGGGAGAGGAGAAAGAGAAGGCGGAGGAGGAGGAGAAGGAATTCAATTCAGAAACGCACATCACCTCTGGTACAATACAAACAGTGCGAATAGTTGTCTGGTCGTAGCTATGGTTGCAGTCCGAATTCAGACGCCTCGATACCGTAGGCAAATGTACATGGTAACCTTCAGCTTCGAAGTGTTTTTTCAGGTCCGTAGCCAGCCTACAGATCGGATGAAGTAGGAACGAACTATAATTATCTCTTCAATCATTAGAAGAGTACAAATAGTTGTTTTGTTCCAGCCCGTGTAGCAGACCGAGTTCAGGCAGGTACTTGAACTAGCGCGCCTTTGGATTGTCTTCCAAGTGCTGTGCCGAACAGCTCGGTAGCTCATCTGCAGCTCGATTTAACTTAAGAATATAAGCATCATCTCCCAAAAACCTAGCAGAGTCCGTGTAGGTGTTTGGTTCCATCTGGTAGCAGACCCTCTTCGTACTCTGCTATTTTTTCAATGAGGATGATTTCCTTAATGCGACTCGAGCTGCAGATGAGCTGCAGAGCTGTTCGGCAGCAATCGGAAGGTAGTCATAACAAGCGCTACTTACAAGTATCCAGATGCCTGAACTCCGTCTGCTGCCAGATCTGGAACCAAAGACCGATTCGAACTCTACTATTGTGTTCAGTGGATGATGTTTTTTCTTAACTTAAATCGGGCTGCACATGAGCTACAGAGCTGTTCGGCAGAGCACTCGAAAGAAAATCGGAGCGCTAGTCTCAAGTATCTAGATGTCTGAACTCGGTTTGCTACCAGAGCTAGGACCAACCAACTATTCGTACTCTGCTAATTTTTCAAGAGATGAGGATGATTTCCTTAGTGCAACTCAAGCTGTAGATAAGCTCTAGAGCTGTTCGGCACAGCAATCGGGACGTAATCATGAAACACGCCAGTTACAAGTAATCCGGGCGCGCTCGGGGGCTAGTTGGCCCGAAAAATCTCGACGGAAGTGTTGCATACTTTTGGTCGGTTGAATATTATGTTCTCGAAATTTAAAAGGTCGTTAGAGCTCTAATATTTGTTCCCTCCATATTCGATCTTATTACATCTCAGATCGATCGGGTACATATTACTGTCAAAAAGCATGTGGGCGGGATCAGCTGTTTAGTGTCATCTTGACAGGTGCTGCCGGTTTTCTGAACTTAACTCGAGCTGTAGAAGAGCTACAGAGCTGACATGCACACCTAATCTATCTAGAATCCAGGCGCGCTAGTCCCAAGTACTGTTTGGGGGCCTCTTGGGGCCTCTTTTGGGCCTCTTGATGGCCTCCTGGGGGCCTGCTGGCGGTCTCGGGGTTCCACTTGGGGCGGAGGGCTCGAAATGTGAGTTGGAGCTCCCCCTCTTGGGCCCGCATATGATAGATACGCACTCACACTCAGGTGTCATGTTGGGGGATGTCTCAGGCGGTTTGCCTGTGTTTGCCCATCCCCCCAGACTTTTATGCTTTCAGAGCAGATTGCCAGGGCTTGAGCAGATTCAGACTCACTCACGCCCCTACGCATACACATTCAGAATCGCTCACACTCAGACTCACCCACACTCAGAGTCACTCACACAGACAACTCACACTCAGGTTCTTCTCACAGTCAATTTGCGAGTGCATCGAGCGAGGCGCTGCTTTCAGCACCCCGAGGGCGGCCGCCAGTGGGGTATTGCACAGGCCCGTTCGCGCCCAGAGTTTTGGGATGTCTCAGGCGTTTTGCCTGTTTGGTTGTCCAGACTCCTTCGCTTTCAGATCAGATTGCGAGGACGTCTTGAGCGAGGCGCTGGTTTCAACACCGACACTCCTCCTGCCGAACGTTCTCTTCCTTTCCCCCTCCTCGTCCTCCTCCCCCTCCTCCTTTTTGCCTCCTCATCCGACTGCTTCCCTCCTCGTCCTCCTCTCCTTTCTCTGCTTCGCCAGCCTTCGGTGGCGCTCCGCGGCTCCCGACGGCGACGGACGACGGACTACAGACGGTGACGACGACGACGACGCGTGGACCTCGCAGGGACTTCTTTGAGGCAGCGAGCGAGCTAGCAGAGGTGCGCGTCACAGACTGGCTCCGTGCTCATGAATGGATGATGGCAGGAGGATGAACAAAGACGTGCCAATCCCCCCGCTCGAATAGGCGACCGCAAGGACGCCCGAGCCGATACGCCACCCGCACCTCCCGTGGGTACAGTGCACGGGACGCTTTACACCCAGTGGCCGCAGCGGCGGGCACCAGGCTTTACGCGGCAGGTACTGGCGCACGGAGGCTGGCCGAGCCAGCAGAAGGACAGGCAGCAAGGCGCCCGTGGGCTGGCCGTGCCAGCGAGTTTGTCAGATCCCTCCCCCGAGCTCGAAGCACCCGCCACCACTCCTCGAGCAGCGGCAGTGGCAGTCATGGACGTCTTTGGGGCAAGAAGAGAGGGCCGCGCCCTGCGCTACACGCAGCTGCATGATTAGGGTTGGGCCCGTCCCCCGGCTAAGTATTGTCTCTCGCCTTTTGCATGCACACATTTTTCTGAGGGAGAAGAAGGGAGCGGACACCGAACTTCGCATGCACACATATGTAAGCACACACCATTGCACACGTACATGCTTGCCTCTCGGGGCCGTTGGAGACTCCTCGAAACCGTCTTGGGGACGATTCGGGGCCTAACCGAGTCGCCTGGACGGCGGTCCAGGGCCGATCAGGGGAATGTGCCTGGGTTGTGGGCCACAAGCCTCATGGACGTATCATAGGGTCTCTTTGGCAGTCTCTCAGAGCCCAGTTGGGGGCCTCTTGGGGGTCTCGTAGTGCCTTCCAGTTGGGCGTCCTCTTGAGAGCTTATCGGCGACCTCGAAGGCGATCTTGGGGCCGAGAGCTCGAAAAGGCAGCTCGGGTTCCCCTCTTGGGCCGATCTTGGGGCCCTCTCCGGCTTCTCTTGGGGGCCATTGGGGGTCTCTTGGGGCCTCTTGGGAGCCTCTTGGGGCTTCTTGGGGCTTCTTGGGAGCTTTTGGGGGGCGTTTTGGAGCCTCCTACGAGCCCCTGTGGGGCGATCTTGAAGCTTGAAGAGACCATCGGAGGCGACAAGGCGAGGAGGCCAAAATCATCGATTTCCCTTCGATCGGGTTTTTGAAGTTTTTGGCTTCTCGGAGGCGTCCTGGGGGGTCTCCTGGGGCTCCCTGTGGCTGTCTGGGGCGCCTCTTCAAGCGTATTGAAGCTCTCCTGGGCCGTTTCACACCCCTGCAGGCCGTCTGCGGGGCGATTGGGGGCCCTCCTGAAGCGCCTGGACGGCAGTCTGAGCGCTCTGGAGGCCGATCTGGGGCCGCCCTGCAAACTTTGTACACGGCCGCCCGGTCCCTCGTTGTATGCATATGTGCCCCAAGAGTAATAGGAGAGCCCCTTTCGTCCTTTTCTCCACACCATCCTGCTTCTTCGACCCTCCTCCCTCCCTCGCTCCCCCCCACAGGAGTAACAGGAGTGCCCCCAAGGCACAAAAGCTGGTGCGGGTGCTTTCAGAGGGGTGGGCTAGAACCGTGATGCGAGGTCTCGCTCTCTGCTTCCTGGCATCGCCACCGAGCGACGATGGACGTGCGTAGCGCCTATAGCGCGGGCCGTGTCTCCGATAACGGTCTCTGATTCTGGATGAGCACACGCGCAACTCGACAAGCCGCTGTACGGCAAAATGAAGAGGAAGAAGGAGGATGAGGAGGGCGAAAAGGAGGGAGTAGGGTGGAGGTATTAGAAGAATGGGGCCTTCCACCTAGCAGAGAGGGTCTGGACGGCACCCATATTCAGCAAGTACTTCAATCGGCGTAGGATGGCCTAGATCACGCCGTAGGAGACAAGCAGGATTGAAAGAATCAATATCAACCCAGGAGCCAATAATGAGCCAGCTCCGATCTAGAGGAAGACAGCTTCGCTGAGCCTGAAGCGACAAGGAGGAGAGGAGATATGATAATGAAGAAATCCTATGCTCGGCGAAGCTTGAAGGCATAGAGCACCCGGGTGACCCCCCAGCAGCGCTGTATGAATTAGCCAGAGGAGGGCGAAAAGGAGGGAGTCGGGTGGAGGTGTTGAAAGAATGGGGCCCTGGACCTAGCAGAGCTGGCCTCGACGGCACCCATATTCAGCAAGTACTTCTATCGGCGTAGGGTGGCCTATATCACGCCGTAGGAGACAAGCAGGATTGGAAGGACAAGTATCAACCCAGGAGCGAGCGAAACACTCATTTTTTAGATAAAACGTCTTACACGAAAACCTCCAAGATCTCGATGTTGTGAGGATGTCTCGGGTGAAATCGCTGTGTTGGAGAACCTGACCAGACAAGAACGGGAAGCGTCGCTTTAGTCCACCAAGCATGTGGAATATGCTCTGTTGTTACGCCGCGCACGTATGCCGTGGCGCGCGTGTCGGCGTGCGCGCGGGGTGTGTTGTGCTGTGCTCCTGTGTGTTCTGCCGTGCTCCTGTTCTGCCGTGCTTATGTGTTCTGCCGTGCCTCTGTGTGCTCTGTGTGTTCTGCCGTGTTCCTGTATTCTGCCGTGCGGATCGTCGCGGTGGTCGTTTTGGCGGAGCTTCTGGGCGCACACGGCAAGAAAAGATCAGGAGCACGGCAGAATAGGCCCCAAGAGCGAAGGAGCACGGCAGAGAAAGACAAGGAACACGGCAGAATAGACCCCAAGAGCTAAGGAGTACGGCAGAATAGACACCAAAAGCGAAGGAGCACGGCAGAAAAAGACCAGGAACACGGCAGAATAGACCCTGAGAGCTAAGAAGCAGGCAGAAAAAGACTAGGAGCACGGCAGAATAGGCCCCAAGAGCAAAGGAGCACGGCAGAAAAAGACTAGGAGCACGGCAGAATAGACCCCAGGAGCTAAGGAGCAGGGCTGAATATGTCCCAAGTGCGAAGGAGCACGGCAGAGAAAGACCAGGAGCACAGCAGAATAGAACCCAAAAGCTAAAGAGAACGGCAGAAAATGACCAGGAGCACGGCAGAACAGGCCCCAAGAGCGAAGGAACACGGCAGAAAAAGACTAGGAGCACGGCAGAACAGACCCGAGGAGCTAAGGATTACGGCAGAATAGACACCAAAAGCGAAGGAGCACGGCAGAAAAGGACCAGGAGCACGGCAGAATAGAACCCAAGAGACAAGGAGCACGGCAGAATATGCCCCAAGTGCGCAGGAGCACGGCAGAAGAAAAAAACAAGGATCACGGCAGAATAGACCCCAAGAGCTAATGAGCACGGCAGAAAAAGACCAGGAGCACGGCAGAATAGGCCCGAATGGCGAAGGAGCACGGCAGAAGAAGACCAGGAACACGGCAGGATAGACCCCAACAGCTGCCGAGCACGGCAGGAAAAGACCAGGAGCACGGCAGAGCAGGAGGGTGCGCCGCTGGATCCCCCCAAAGGGGTGCGGGGGGGGACCCCCTCCCCCCCACCTGTCCCCGATCCGTCGTCGGGGACCCCCCCCCTCTTTCCCGACCGGTCGTCGGGGAACCCCCCTGACCCATCCCCCCTTTTCCCGATCCGTCGTCGGGGACACCCCCCTCCCCCCCCTTTCAAAACTGGGGGACCAAAATCGACCATCCGCCCTCCCCCCCTTTCGCCACGGCGCCCCCGAGCTCCAGGACCCCAACCCCTACCACCCTTAACACTAACCCTAACCCCTAACCATAACCCCATACGCCTAACCCCAAGCCCTAGCCCTAGCCCCGAACAGTACTCAATACTCATTACGCACTACTCACTACCCATTACCCACTACTCGCCTCTCACTACTCACTTCTCACTACTCACTACTCACTACTCACGAGTCACGACTCAACACCCACTACTCACTAACCACTACCCACTACTCAATAACCACTTCTCCCTTCTCACTACTCACTACTCACTACTAGCTACTCACTAATCACCACCCACCACTCACTAGTCACTAATCACTAAACACTAAACACAACTCACTACTCACAACTCACAAATCACAAATCACACTCAATACCCACTGACCACAATCCGCTACTCACGACTCCCTACTCACATTTTACTACTCACAACTCACTGCCCACACCTCACTACTCACTATCCACTAGTCGCTACTCGCTACTCCCTCCTCCCTACACAATACTCACTACTCACTACTCACTACCCGCTACCTCCAACATACTACTCGCTACCCAATACGCACTTTTCACTACCCACTGCTCACTACTCACTACGCTCCCACTACTCCCTACTCCCTACTCCCTACTCACTACTCCCAACTCCCAACGCACTACTCACTACTCAGTACCCAGTACTCAATACTCACTACTCACTACTCACTAAGCACTACTCCCAGCCCACTACTCACTACTCACTCAGCACTGCTCACTACCCACTAACAACTACTCACTATGGGGTACGCACAGTAGCTCGCTACTCCCAACTCATTGTCCACAACTCACTACTCATTATCCGCTGCTCGCTACTCGCTATTCCCTACTCCCTACACAGTACCCACTGCTCATTACTCACTACTCACTACTCGCTACTCCTATTCGCTACCCGCTACCCACTACGCAATATTCAGTACCCACTACGCACTACCCACTACCCCCTACTAACTAGTCACTAGTCACAAGTCGCTACTCACTACTCACTATTCAGTACTCACTACTCACTACCCACTACGTGCTACTCATTACTCACTACTCGCTACTCCCTACGCGCTACCCACCACCCACTACCCACTACTCAATACCCACTTCTCCCTTCTCACTACTCACCACTCATTACACTACCCCCTACGCACTACTCACTACCGACTGATCACTACTCACTATTCTTTACTCGCTACTCAGTATTGACTATTCCCTCCTCACTACTTACTACTTACAATGCCCTATGCGCGACTCACTATTCACTACTCGCTACTCCCTACTCGCTACTCAGTACTCACTACCCACTCCCCACTACCCACTACCCACTACTCACTACTCACTACTTCCTGCGTACTACTCACTCCTCACTCCTCACTACTCGCTACTATCTACTCACGACTCACGATTCACTACTCACTACTCACTACTCTCTACTCCCACTCCGAGGCCAGACCCCCCCCCCTTGCCGGAGAGGGCCCTCTCCCCCGCCCCCTGTTCGGCGCAAGGGGGGGGGGGTCGACCCCCCCCCCCCTTCCAACGCCATGGGGGGAGGGGGGGGGGTTCTGCGAGCACACACACCCTTTTTGCGTATGCAGGGGGATCCTCTGGCGCTCTTCCACAGAATAGACCCCAAGAGCTAAGGAGCACGACAGAATAGGCCACAAGAGCGAAAACGACACCAGAAAAGACCATGAGCACAGCAGAATAGACCCCAAGAGCTAAGAAGCACGGCAGAGAAAGACCGAAGCACGGCAGAATAGGCCCCAAGAGCCAAGGAGCACGGCAGAAAAAGACCAGGAGCACGGCAGAATAGACCCCAAGAGTGAAGAAGCACGGCAGAATAGACCCCAAGAGCGAAGGAGCAAGGCAGAAAAAGACCAGGACCACGGCATAATAGGCCCGAAGCGCGAAGGAGCACGGCAGAAGAACGAAAAAAAACAGGAGCACGGCAGAATAGGCCCCATGACCGAAGGAGCACGAAAAAAAAAAAATGAGCACGGCAGAATAGACCCCAAGAGCTAAGGAGCACGGCAGAAGAGGCCCCCAGAGCGAAGGAACAAGGCAGGAAAATACCAGGAACACAGCATAATAAACCCTAAGAGCTCAGGAGCACGGCAGAATAGGCCCCAAGAGCGAAGGAGAGCGGCAGACAAAGACCAGGATCACGGCAGAATAAACCCCAAGAGCTAAAGAGGGCGACCGAAAAAGACCAGGAGCACGGCAGAATAGGCCCGAATAGCGAAGGAGCACGGCAGAAGAAGACCAGGAGCACAGCAGAGTATACCCGAAGCGCTAAGGAGCACGGCAAATAGACCCCAAAATCGAAGGAGCACGGCAGAAATACTCATGCTCTGCCGTGCTCTTTTTTTTCCGTCCGCCGTGCTCCGTCCGATTATCTAAGGATGTCTGCAGCGAGAGCGCCAATTTTAACATGAGAGGTAGTAGAACCGCCTCTCCAACATATCATTGATGTGAGGATGTCTCAGGCGATACACAAGTTGTTGAACCTATGTCCGTTTCGCGACTTCTTCCCATTGCCAGGGGAAGTCTCAGTCGAAACGCTTATGTTTGATAACATCGATGTTACGAACATATCACTGTAATGAGGATGTCTCAGGCGAAATCACATGTTGGGGTCGTCTCGAGGGCGATCCTGGGGGTTATATTGGGGCTCGTTTGGGGCCCTTTGGGGCCGTTTTGATGCCCTCCAAAATCTTTACAGTGCGATGTTAGACACATTTTTTGTTTGAGGATGTCCCTAGCAAAATCGTTATTTTTAGAAGGCTGGCTTAGACCATCAGGACGCCTTTTCAGGAGCGATTCCAACGCGATGTTAGAACAGCGGTTTTCAAAACGATGTTGTTGCTGTTGTTCATGTTTTGAGGATGTCCCCAGCGAAATCGTCACTTTCGGCAGTCTCCAGGGCGCTGTTGGAGCCATCTTGGGCTCCTGTTGGGGCTCTCGTTTCTTCATCTTGAAGCACTTCGAGAACGATGTCGAGGCGATGTTGCGAACATCTCATTGGTTGAGGATGTCCCTAACGAAATGAACATGTTCTGCCGTGCTCCTTTTTTCGGTCTGCCGCGCCCCTCCCGATGTTCTGAGGATGTCCCGAGCGAAAGCGCCGTTTTTCCCCAACCATCCTGTGGTGTTGGGTCCTCGTTTTGAAGAGACGGTGCCCCGCGTCTCCTTCCTTCCTCCTTCCTCCTCCTCCGCCTCCTTCCTCCCCCTCTTCCTTGCGTTTCACCCGCCCAGTACAGCGTTTCGTAGCCCCATAGGGAGCTCCGCCGAAGGCCCCAGTGCTGCCGCCCGCATGCGTCCCGCACACCCAATTCGGCACACCCCTCACACGTTTCGTGGCCCCATAGGGAGCCCCACCGAAGGCCCCAGTGCTGCCGCCCGCATGCGTCCCGCACACCCAATTCGGCACACCCCTCACACGTTTCGTGGCCCCATAGGGAGCCCCACCGAAGGCCCCAGTGTGCCGCCCGCATGCGTCCCGCACACCCAATTCGGCACACCCCTCACACGTTTCGTGGCCCCATAGGGAGCCCCACCGAAGGCCCCAGTGCTGCCGCCCGCATGCGTCCCGCACACCCAATTCGGCACACCCCTCACACGTTTCGTGGCCCCATAGGGAGCCCCACCGAAGGCCCCAGTGCTGCCGCCCGCATGCGTCCCGCACACCCAATTCGGCACACCCCTCACACGTTTCGTGGCCCCATAGGGAGCCCCACCGAAGGCCCCAGTGCTGCCGCCCGCATGCGTCCCGCACACCCAATTCGGCACACCCCTCACACGTTTCGTGGCCCCATAGGGAGCCCCACCGAAGGCCCCAGTGCTGCCGCCCGCATGCGTCCCGCACACCCAATTCGGCACACCCCTCACACGTTTCGTGGCCCCATAGGGAGCCC
Source organism: Prorocentrum cordatum (assembly GCA_963575745.1). NCBI lineage: Eukaryota > Dinophyceae > Prorocentrales > Prorocentraceae > Prorocentrum > Prorocentrum cordatum. The sequence continues at coordinate 73,666 of CAUYUJ010002041.1, forward strand.
CACCGAAGGCCCCAGTGCTGCCGCCCGCATGCGTCCCGCACACCCAATTCGGCACACCCCTCACACGTTTCGTGGCCCCATAGGGAGCCCCACCGAAGGCCCCAGTGCTGCCGCCCGCATGCGTCCCGCACACCCAATTCGGCACACCCCTCACACGTTTCGTGGCCCCATAGGGAGCCCCACCGAAGGCCCCAGTGCTGCCGCCCGCATGCGTCCCGCACGCCCAATTCGGCACACCCCTCACACGTTTCGTGGCCCCATAGGGAGCCCCGCCGAAGGCCCCAGTGCTGCCGCCCGCATGCGTCCCGCACACCCAATTCGGCACACCCCTCACACGTTTCGTGGCCCCATAGGGAGCCCCACCGAAGGCCCCAGTGCTGCCGCCCGCATGCGTCCCGCACACCCAATTCGGCACACCCCTCACACGTTTCGTGGCCCCATAGGGAGCTCCACCGAAGGCCCCAGTGCTGCCGCCCGCATGCGTCCCGCACACCCAATTCGGCACACCCCTCACACGTTTCGTGGCCCCATAGGAAGCTCCACCGAAGGCCCCAGTGCTGCCGCCCGCATGCGCCCCAATTCGGCACACCCCTCACACGTTTCGTGGCCCCATAGGGAGCTCCACCGAAGGCCCCAGTGGCGGCGCTCACATGCGCATGCGTCCCGCACACCCATTTGGGCACATCCCTGACAGGTTTCGTGGCCCCATCCACCGGAGGCCCCAGTGGCGGCGCTCACATGCGTCACCCACACCCACCCAATTCGGCACACCCCTCACACGTTTCGTGGCCCCATAGGGAGCTCCACCGAAGGCTCCAGCGGCCGCGCTCACATGCGTACCCGCCACCCATCCCAGCACGCCCCTCACAACAACAGATTTCGTGGCCCCATAGGGAGCTCCACCGAAGGCCCCAGTGGCACCGCCTGCATGCGTCACCACCCGCACCCAATTCGGCACACCCCTCACACGTTTCGTGGCCCCATAGAGAGCTGCACCGAAGGCCCCAGTGGCGGCGCTCACATGCGTCCCCGCCACACATCCCAGTACACCCCTCACGCGCTTCGTGGCCCCATAGGGAGCTCCACCGAAGGCCCCAGTAGCGGCGCTTACATGCGTCTCCGCCACCCATCCCGGCCCCCCCCCCGCAGCAGCATCATGTTTCGGGGACCCATAGGGAGCTCCACTGGAGGCCCCAGCGGCGGCCTGCACATGCGCTTCCGCCACCCATGTCGGCACGCCCCGCGCGTGTTTCATGTCCCCATAGGGAGCTTCGCCGAATGCCCCAGTGGCACCCATCTCGGCACACCCCTCACACGTTCCGTAGTCCTATGGGGAGTTCCATTGAAGATGAAACCCGCAGCTGCGGTACTGACAACTGCATATGGTTGGGTTCTTCGCCAGGCTAATTCATATGAGAGGTAGTAAAACAGCTTTTCCAACATATCATTTGTTCGAGGATGTCTCGGGCGAAACGCTCATTTTGCATGCACAACTGAACCCTTGACATTTGTCAACATCCTGATTTTCTGAGGATGTCTCGAACAAAGACGTCATGTTTAACAGAAAACGTCTTAAACGATAGCCTCCAACATCTCCATTTTCGGAGGATGTCTTAAGCGAAATCGCTGTTTTGGGGAACCTGGCCGGACAAGAACGGGAAGCGTCGCTTTAGTCCACCAAGCATGTGAAACATGCTCTGTTGTTGGTCTGCCGGGCAAGTATGTCGTGGCGCGCGTGTTGGCATGCGCGCGGGGTGTGTTCTGCCGTGCTCCTGTTCTGCCGTGCCCCTGTGTTCCGCCTTGCTCCTGTGTGCTGTGTGTTCTGCCGCACTCCTGCATTCTGCCGTGCGGATCGTCGCTATGGTGGTTGTGGCGGAACTTCCGGGCGCGCTCGGTTTGACTGATGGATCCTTGGGGGTTCTTGTTTTGGCGGATTCTTGGGGGTGCTCGCTCTGTGGCGGATCTCTGGGGGTCGTTCGCTTGTGGCGGATCTTGCGGGCGCGCTGCCAGATGACGGCAGAATAAGCCCCAAGAGCGACGGAGCACGGCAGAAAAAGACCAGGAGCACGGCAGAATCGACCCCAAGAGCTAAGCAGCATGGCAGAATAGTACCCAAGAGCGACGGAGCAAGGCACAAAAAGACCCGCGCACGGCAGAATAGACCCCAGGAGCTAAGGAGCAAGGCAGGAGAAAAAAAACAGGAGCAAGGCAGAACAGGCCCCAAAAGCGATACGGCAGAAAAAGACCAGCAGCACGGCAGAATAGACCCCAAGAGCGAGGGAGCACGGCACAAGAGGCTCCAATCCAAGAACGAAGGAGCAAGGCAGAAAAAGACCCGCGCAGGGCAGAATAGACCCCAGGAGCTAAGGAGCAAGGCAGAAAAAAAAAAAAAACAGGAGCAAGGCAGAATAGGCCCCAAGAGCGACACGGCAGAAAAAGACCAGCAGCACGGCAGAATAGACCCCAAGAGCGAGGGAGCACGGCAGAAGAGGCTCCAAGAGCGAAGGAGCACGGCAAAGAACGACCGGGAGCACGGCAGAATAAACCCCAAGAGCACGACGGAAAAAAAAACAGGAGCACGGCAGAATAGGCCCCATGAGCGAAGGAGCACGCACACAACGACCAGGAGCACGGCAGAATAGACCCCAGGAGCTAAGGTGCAGGGCAGAATACGCCTCAAGTGCGAAGGAGCACGGCAGAAAAAAGACCAGGACACGGCAGAATAGGCCCGAAGAGCCAAGGAGTACGGCAAAAAAAGACCAGGAGCACGGCAGAATAGACCCAAAGAGTGAAGGAGCACGGCAGAATGGACCCCAAGAGCGAAGGAGCCAACCAGAAAAAGACCAGGAGCACGGCAGAATAAATACACCCCAAGAGCTAAGGAGCACGGCAGAAAAACGACCAGGAGCACGGCAGAATAGGCCCGAAGAGCGAAGGAGCACGGCAACAAAAAACCGGAACACGGCACGATAGAAACCCGCTTGAGGAGCGAAGGAACACGGCAGAAAAAGACCAGGAGCACTGCAAAATAGACCCCAAGAGCTAAGGAGCACGGCAGAATAGGCCCCATGAGCGAAGGAGCACGGCAGAAAAAGACCAGGAGCACGGCAGAACAAACCCCAAGAGCTGAAGAGCAAGGCAGAAAAACGACCAGGAGCACGGCAGGATAGGCCCGAAGAGCGACGGAGTACGGCAGAACCAGGAGCACGGCAAAATATATCCCAAGAGCTGAGGAGCACGGCAGAACATTCCCCAAAGCGAAGGAGCACGGCGGAAAAAGACCGCAAGAACTAAGGAGCACGGCAGAAACAAATCAGGAGCACGGCAGAATAGGCCCCAAGAGCTGCCGAGCACGGCTTGAGGAGCGAAGGAACACGGCAGAAGAAGACCAGGAGCACGGCAGCATAGACCCCAAGAGCTAAGGAGCACGGCACACTGGGCCCCAAGAGCGAAAAAATACTCCCACTGTTTGCTTTTTCTTTTTAAAATAAATAAATAAATAAACTATATATAAATATATGTGTGAGCACGGCCGAGAAGGCCCGACGAGCTAAGGAGCACGGCGGAATAGAAAGACAAGGAGCACGGTAGAATAGACCCGAAGAGCTGAGAAGCACGGCCGAATAGACCCCTAGAGCTAAGGAGCATGGCAGAAAAAGACTGAAGCACGGCAGAATAGGCCCGAAGAGCCAAGGAGTACAACAGAAAAAGACCAGGAGCACGGCAGAATAGACCCGACGAGTGAAGGAGCACGGCAGAATAGACCCCAAGAACGAAGGAGCACGACAGAAGAAGACCAGGAGCACGGCAGAATCGGCCCCAAGAGCGAAGGAGCACGGCAGAAAAATCCCAGGAGCACGGCTGAATAGACCTCAGGAGCTAAGGTGCAGGGCAGAATACGCCTCAAGTGCGAAGGAGCACGGCAGAGAAAGACCAGGAGCACGGCAGGATAGACCCCAAAAGCTAAGGAGCACGGCAGAAAATGACCAGGAGCACGGCAGAGTAGGCCCCAAGAGCGAAGGGCGGCAAACTAGACCCCAAGAGCGAAGGAGCACGCCAGAATAGACCCCAAGAGCGAAGGAGCAAACCAGAAAAAGACGAGGCGCAGGGCAGAATAGACCCCCAGAGCTAAGGAGCACGGCAGAAAAAACGACCAGGAGCACGGCATAATAGGCCCGAAGAGGAAAGGGGCACGGCAGAAACAAATCAGGAGCACGGCAGAATAGGCCCCAGGAGCTGCCGAGTACGGCAGAAAAAAACGAAAAGCATGGCAGAATAGACCCCAGGAGTGAAGGAGCACGGCAGAATAGACCCCAAGAGCGAAGGAGCACGCCAGAATAGACCCCAAGAGCGAAGGAGCAAACCAGAAAAAGACGAGACGCAGGGCAGAATAGACCCCAAGAGCTCAGGAGCACGGCATAAAAAAAAACCAGGACCACGGCAGAACAGACCCGAAGAGCAAAGGAGCACGGCAGAAAAAAAAAAAAAGAGGAGCACGGCCGAATAGGCCCCATGAGGGAAGCAGCACGGCAGAAAAAAACAGGAGCACGGCACAATAGAACCCAAGAGCTAAGGAGCGCGGCGGAAGAGGCCCCAAGAGCGAAAGAACAAAGCAGAAAAAGGCCAGGAACACGGCAGAATTAACCTTAAGAGCTGACGCTGATTTTTGATGAAGTCGATGTTACGAACACATCAACTGTGTGAGGATGTCTCAGGCGAAATCACATTTTGGGGTCGTCTGAAGGGCGATCCTGGGGGGGGGCATATTGGGGCTAGTTTGGGGCCCGTTGGGGCCGTCTTGATGCCCTCCGAAATGTTTACAGTGCGATGTTAGACACAGATTGGTGAGGATGTCCCTAGCGAAATCGTTATGTTTAGAAGGCTGGCTTAGACCATCAGGGAAGCCTTTTTCAGGAACGATTCCAAGACGATGTTAGAACAGCAGCTTTCAAAACGATGTTGTTGCTGTTGTTCATGTTTTGAGGATGTCCCCAGCGAAATCGTCATTTTCGGCAGTCTCCAGGGCGCTGTTGGGGCCATCTTGGGCTACTTTTGGGGCTCGCATTTCCTCATTCTGAAGCACTTCGAGAACGATGTCGAGGCGATGTTGCGAACATCTCATTTTTTGAGGATGCCCCGAGCGAAATGAACATTTTCCGCCGTGCTCCTTTTTTCGGTCTGCCGCGCCCCTCCAGATGTTCTGAGGATATCCCGAGCGAAAGAGCCATGTTTTATATGAGCGGTAGTAAACCAGCTTTTCCAAAATATCATTTGTTCGAGGGGGCGAACCGCTCATTTTGCATGCACAACAAAACCCTTGACATTCTTCAACATGCCGATGCTCTACGGATGTCTCGAGCAAAAACGTCAGCTTGAACAGAAAACGTCTTAAACGATAGCCTCCAACATCTCCATTTTCGGAGGATATCTCGAGCGAAATCGCAGTTTTGAAGAACCTGGCCGGACAAGAACGGGAAGCGTCGCTTTAGTCCACCAAGCATGTGGAAAATGCTATGTTGTTGTTACGCCGCGCAAGTATGCCGTGGCGCCCGCGTCGGCGTGCGTGCGGGGTGTGTTTTGCTGTGCTCCTGTGTGTTCTGCCGTGCTCCTGTTCTGCCGTGCTTCTGTGTTCTGCCGTGCCTCTGCGTGCTCTGTGTTCCGCCGTGTTCCTGTATCTGCCGTGCGGATCGTCGCGGTGGTCGTTTTGGCAGAGCTTCTGGGCGCGCACGGCAGAAAAAGATCAGGAGCACGGCAGAATAGGCCTCAAGAGCGAAAGAGCACGGCAGAGAAAGACAAGGAACACGGCAGAATAGACCCCAAGAGCAAATGAGTACGGCAGAATGCTAGGAGCACGGCAGTAAATTACCAGGAGCACGGCAGAATAGACCTGAAGAGCTAAGGAGCAGGCAGAAAAAGACCAGGAGCACGGCAGATTAGACCCCAAGAGCGAAGGAGCACGGCAGAAAAAGACCAGGAGCACGGCAGAATAGACCCCAGGAGCTAAGGAGCAGGGCTGGATATGCCTCAAGTGCGAAGGAGTACGGCAGAGAAAGACCAGGAGCACGGCAGGATAGACCCCAAAAGCTAAGGAGCACGGCAGAAAATGACCAGGAGCACGGCAGAACAGGCCCCAAGAGCGAAGGAGCACGGCAGAAAAAACCAGAAGCACGGCAGAGTAGACTCCGAGAGCTGAAGGAGTGCGGGAAAATAGACCCCAAGAGCGAAGGAGCAAACCAGAAAAAGACGAGGAGCACAGCAGAATAGAACCCAAGAGACAAGGAACACGGCAGAATATGCCCCAAGTGCGAAGGAGCACGGCAGAAGAAAAGAAAAAAAAGAAAAAGAAAAAAAAACAAACAAACAAAAAGGAGCACGGCAGACAAAGACCAGGAGCACATCAGAATAGGCCCCATGAGCGAAGGAGCACGTCGGAAACAAACCAGGAGCACGGCAGCATAGACCCCAAAAGCTGCCGAGCACGGCAGAAAAAGACCAGGAGCACGGCAGAATAGACCCCAAGAGCTAAGGAGCACGGCAGAATAGGCCCCAAGAGCGAAAAAAAGACGCCCGAAAAAGACCAGGAGCACAGCAGAAGATGCCCCAAGAGCTAAGGACGACGGCAGAAAAGACCGAAGCACAGCAGAAAAGGCCCGAGGGCCAAGGAGTACGACAGAAAAGACCAGGAGCACGGCAAAATCGGCCCCAAGAGCGAAGGAGCACGGCAGAATGGACCCCAAGAGCGAAGGAGCACGGCAGAAAAAGACCAGGAGCGCGGCAGGATAGACCCCCAGAGCTCAGGGGCACGGCAGAAAAATACCATGAGCACGGCAGAATAGACCCGAAGAGCGAAGGAGCAAACCAGAAAAAGACGAGGAGCACGGCAGAATAGAACCCAAGAGACAAGGAGCACGGCAGAAGATGCCCCAAGTGCGAAGAAGCACGGCAGAAAAAAGACCAGGAGCACGACAGAATAGACCCCAGGAGCTCAGGGGCACGGCAGAAAAACTACCAGGAGCACGGCAGAATAGGCCCGAAGAGCGAAGGAGCACGGCAGAAAAAGACGAACACGGCAGAATAGGCCCCATGAGCGAAGGAGCACGGCAGAAAAAACAGGAGCACGGCAGAATAGACCCCAAGAGCTGAGGAGCACGGCAGCAGAGGCCCCAAGAGCGAAGAAGCACGGCAGAAAAAGACCAGGAGCACGGCAGAATAGACCTGAAGAGCTAAGGAGCAGGCAGAAAAAGACCAGGAGCACGGCAGATTAGACCCCAAGAGCGAAGGAGCACGGCAGAAAAAGACCAGGAGCACGGCAGAATAGACCCCAGGAGCTAAGGTGCAGGGCAGAATACGCCTCAAGTGCGAAGGAGCACGGCAGAGAAAGACCAGGGGCACGGCAGGATAGACCCCAAAAGCTAAGGAGCACGGCAGAAAATGACCAGGAGCACGGCAGAACAGGCCCCACGAGCGAAGGAGCACGGCAGAAAAAAAAACAGAAGCACGGCAGAGTAGACTCCGAGAGCTGAAGGAGTGCGGGAAAATAGACCCCAAGAGCGAAGGAGCAAACCAGAAAAAGACGAGGAGCACAGCGGAATAGAACCCAAGACACAAGGAACACGGCAGAATATGCCCCAAGTGCGAAGGAGCACGACGGGGGGGAGAAAAAACAAAAAAAAAAATTTAAAAAAAAAAAGGAGCACGGCAGACAAAGACCAGGAGCACATCAGAATAGGCCCCATGAGCGAAGGAGCACGTCGGAAACAAACCAGGAGCACGGCAGAATAGACCCCGAAAGCTGCCGAGCACGGCAGAAAAAGACCAGGAACACGGCAGAATAGATCCTAAGAGCTAAGGAGCACGGCAGAATATGCCCCAAGAGCGAAAAAAAGACGCCCGAAAAAGACCAGGAGCACGGCAGAAGATGCCCCAAGAGCTAAGGACGACGGCAGAAAAGACCGAAGCACAGCAGAAAAGGCCCGAGGGCCAAGGAGTACGACAGAAAAGACCAGGAGCACGGCAAAATCGGCCCCAAGAGCGAAGGAGCACGGCAGAATGGACCCCAAGAGCGAAGGAGCACGGCAGAAAAAGACCAGGAGCGCGGCAGGATAGACCCCCAGAGCTCAGGGGCACGGCAGAAAAATACCATGAGCACGGCAGAATAGACCCGAAGAGCGAAGGAGCAAACCAGAAAAAGACGAGGAGCACGGCAGAATAGAACCCAAGAGACAAGGAGCACGGCAGAAGATGCCCCAAGTGCGAAGAAGCACGGCAGAAAAAGACCAGGAGCACGACAGAATAGACCCCAGGAGCTCAGGGGCACGGCAGAAAAACTACCAGGAGCACGGCAGAATAGGCCTCATGAGCGAAGGAGCACGGCAGAAAAAGACGAGCACGGCAGAATAGGCCCCAGGAGCTAAGGAGCACGGCAGAAAAAAACAGGAGCACGGCAGAATAGACCCCAAGAGCTGAGGAGCACGGCAGCAGAGGCCCCAAAAGCGAAGAAGCACGGCAGAAAAAGACCAGGAGCACGGCAGAATAGACCCCAAGAGCTAAGGAGCACGGCAGAAGAAGCCCGAAGAGCGAAGGAGAACGGTAAAAAAAGACCAGGAGCACGGCCGAGTAGACCCCAAGAGCTAAGGAGGACGGCAGAAAAAGACCAGGAGCACGGCAGAACAGGCCCGAATAGCGAAGGAGTACGGCAGAAGAAGACCAGACGGCAGAGTATACCCCAATCGCTAAAGAGAACGGCAGATAGACCCCAAAAACGAATGAGCACGGCAGAAATACTCATTATCTGCCGTGTTTTTTGTTCGTCTGCCGTGCTCCGCCCGATGTTCTAAGGATATCTGCAGCGACAGCGCAATTTTTACATGAGAGGTAATAAAACCGCCTCTCCAACATATCATTCGTGTGAGGATATCTCAGGCGATACACCAGTTTCTGAACATATGTCAAGTTCGCGGCTGCCCATTTGTTGGGGGATGTCTCTGGCGAAACGCTTATGTCTGATATAAGATCGACGTTACGAACATATCAATGTGGTGAGGCTGTCTCAGGCGAAATTGCATTCTGGGGTCGTCTCGAGGGCGATCCTGGGGGTCATATTGGGGCTCGGTTGGGGCCCTTTGGGGCTCTCATGCCCTCATACGACACTACTCCACACAGGCATACAACCAATGTATGAGGCATGCAGAGTCTACACGAGCTCTTAGTGTTAGCTCGCAAGCGCAGCACGAGCATCCGACTCAATCCGCGTATTCTGCGAGCGTGAGGGAGCGTTTGCACCTCTCGTCCGGGGATGATGCCTCTGAATGATCGTCGATGCCGAGGATACCCCCGACCGCGTGACCAACAGTGCTCAAGTGGCGGACATAGAAATTAAGGTAATCTTCCCCGTCGCGCGTGCGGCCCCACGCCACCTTCAGCTCAACCTTGCCGAACCACCTCCATGGCTGGCGCTGATCACGATGGCTCGCCAAGTACCTGAAGCCATTCGTCTGCTGCTTATTGGCCCACGCACCAGTGATGTTGAGCGCCTTGATGTACATGTCGGTCGCGCAATGTGCATGTCGGTCGCTTCGCACCTCCGCACCCACGCGAAGAAGAATATCATCTGGGCCACATTTTTGTGGAATATTGATGAGCACGTGCTCGCCAGTCCGCGCGATGTCAAAGCTCTGACCGAACATGTTCCGCATGTGTGGGTCACCGATGGCGCTGCCGGATGCGTCAAAGAACTGCGTTGGGCTGATCCACTTCTGGGGTGTCCAAGTGGCCCAGCTGAAGGGGTGCCCGCTCAGGGTGTCCGAATTGAACGACTGGATCTTGGCTGCGGCGCGCGCCCTGATCGCGGATGCGGACGCCGCGTCGCAGCCGTACGTCTCGGCCAAGAAGTCGGGCAACTTCGACTCCACGATTTTCCTCCCAAGAGCCAAGCCAGCGCGGTTATCCGTCGCATAGTGAACGCCCGCGAAGGTGCGGAAGAACGCGACAGAGAAGTCCAGGAGCCGCACCTCCTCGCGCTGCGCGGGGGTGAGGATGGCAACGACGTCCAACCACGAGGACAAGCTGGAGGCGGCGGAGTGCATGGCGGGCCAGGCCGGGTGCACAGGGCAGCCCTCGGTGTACGCGGTGAAGTCTTCGGCGCTGTTCACAGGCTTGGCGGCCACGAAGTCGGCCATCATCTGCTTGACCCGCATGGGGGCATCGGGAAGCTCGCCCTGGATGACTCCGTAAGCGACCTCCTCGGGTCGCGCGCGACCGACGGCCCACTTGCAAGCGAAGCAGGCGGGCGACACCTCGGCAATCGCCCAACCGATAATCCTTCCCAAAGCTACCGGGCCGTTAACAAACTCGACACGGCTTGTGCAGCTGGGCTGGTTGAAGATGTCGGGGTCCAGCGTCAGCGACATGTTCTGCAAATAATCCATGACCTGCTCCGTCGGAAAGAACGGGGGGAAGTCAGCTCGGACGCGCTGGGCGGACTGTTCCATCGTATCCCCGTCGAAGAGTGGATGCACAGACATGATTTCTTCTGTTCTGCGGTTTTGAATCCTCAGAAGCTGGGCTGCCGCCACCTCCTCGAACTCCGCCCAAAATCTACTCTTGTCGGCGGCGTCTGCGTCGTCCGCGTGCGTCGGCTTGAGTGCAACATTCGCGTCGAAATCCAAGTCGGCAGCGACTTGTGCAAACGAAACGTTCGCGCCCAAGTGGGACACAGCAGCCTGGACCTGGTCGTTACCGTGAAACCCGCGGACGCTGACGGCGGCGGTCTCCCTCAAGCTGTCGGAGGCCCCACCGCTCCGCGGGTAACATGCGCCTTCAGCAGCTTTTCCAAAACGATACTCGGTGCACCCGTCGTTGCCCGCCAGCGCCTTCCGTTGGGCGGCTCGCGGGCTGCCGTGGGATCCACCGGCCCACAGCGCCACAGACGGCTTCATGATAGCCGCAGTCGTATCTGTGGAAGACAGGGATGCTCCGCTCTGGCTCTTGGGCAGCACGCGATCCACTTGTCGGCGTCGGAGTGAGGAGTAGTACGCGGAGGGGCGAATCCAATGATCAGGCGTCCAAGTTGCCCAATCCAGAACCTCCAGCGACGCGATCTTGGTCTGCACGCGCGACCTGATCGCGGCCTTGCTGGCGGCGTCGCAGCCGTACTTCTCCGAGAGGTAGTCCGGCAACTTCTCCCTCACGATCTTCTGGCCGAGTGCCAGGCCGGCACGGTTGTCAGAATCGTAGTGAACGCCTGCGAACGTGCGGAAGTAAGCAACAGAGTAATCCAGGAGTCGCACCTCATTGCGCTGCGCTGGGGTCAGGAGGGCCACGACGTCAAGCCAAGTCGACAGAGAGGAGGCCGCCGAATGCATAGCCGGCCAAGCTGGGTGCACGGGGCACCCTTCTGAATAGGCGGTGAAAGACTCGCGCGCGGTCAAGCCCATGCCGTCCACCATCGCCCTGACGTTGGCCGGTGCCTGGCTCAAACCCCCCTGGCTGAGGTTGTACGCAACCTCCTCGGGCCGCGCGCGGCCGACGTACCACTTGCAAGCGAAGGCGGCGGGCGACACCTCTGCGATCGCCCAGCCGATCATCCTCCCTAAAGCCACTGGGCCGTTCACAAACTCGACCGTGCTCGCGCAACTGGCCTGGCCGAAGATTTCCGGGTCCATTGTGAGCGCCATGCTGCCCAAGTAGCTCATAATCTGCTCCGTAGGAAACTGCGTGGGGAAGTCCGCACGGACGCGCTGGGCGGACTGCTCCATTGTGTCCCCGGCGAAGAGCGGATGCACGGACATGATATCCTGAGTGAGAGCCCCGTTCCTCCTCAGAAGTTGGGCCGTCACCACATCCTCAAACTCATTCCAGAACCGGGCCTGGTCTGCTGCGTCCGCGTCGTCCGCGTGCGTCGGCCTGTACGCGGCGTTCGTATCGAAAGCCAGATCCGCCGCAAGGTGCGCAAACGAAGCGTTATCTCCCAAGTAGGACACTGCGCGCTGGACCTGGTCGTTATCGAAGCCACGGACGCTCACGGCGACGGTGTCAGCGAGGCTGTCAAAAGCTCCGCCATCCCTTGGATAGCACGCAGACGGGGCAGCCTTGGCGAATCGGAACGCGCTGCAACTATCGGTGGCCTCCTGGCGCGAGAGAAGGAGAACCTGGAAAAGTTGCATGTCCTGCGCACTGACGTTGTCACCTTGCTGGGCGCGATCTTCCCACAATACTTGGCCACACACATAACAATTCAGCACGTTATGGATAAGGAATGCGCGGTGGCGTCCGCGCATGATGGAAGGCATGTGGGTCATCGTCGCCGCAGGGCCTGCCGCTGGGGACAATCGAGTGTCTGTGTATGCAGTTGTGACCAAAAATAGCTTGAGCCAAAATGATGCCCCCGAGTAACGTCAGCTTCGTGTTCCCAAAGCCAGAATCTGCAGTAACGCACGCTTGGTGTGCCAAATACAAAATTGCGCCAGGTTCGCGCTCCCGAGGCCAGAATCCCTCGTGATATATACATACACAAGATTCGCGCGCCCAAGGCCAGAACCCAATTGAAATACGCTAGATCTGCGCCCCCGAACCCAGATCCCGTCCTAATGTACGCCGCACTCGCCCCCCCGACGCCAAACTCAACTCCTTGCAGTTTGACCCAGATTCGAGTCCCGATTTAAGGATGCTAGAATTGCGTTCCAACAGCCACAACCCAGCGTAAACTACGACAGATTCGCGCTCCCGAAGCCAGACGCCCTCTCTGCACTACGCGCCCAATTCGCGCCCCGGAGCCTAGAACCCTATATAAATTACACCAGGGTCCTGCTCCCGAGGCCGGAATCCCACGTAAGAAATGCCAGATTCGTGCCCCCGAAGCCAAAATACCACGCAAACTACTCCAGATTCGCGCTCCCTGAACAATAATCCCTAGTAAAATGCGCCAGATTCGCACCCCCGAAGCCATGCCCCCTGGCGAGTTACACCAGATCTCCGCTCGAGGCCATATCTGTCGTAAATTACGCCAGCCCGTAATTTGCACCAGATTCGCGCTCCCGAAACGACATTGTACATTGCTCCAGATTCGTGCCCCCAGTCGTACCGAAGGGCCGCATATGCACAGTATGAGGAGAAAGGTCTGAAAACGTAACCAAGTGTTCAATAATCCGCCACCGTGCCTCTGGGCACGGAGTGGGCGCGTCCTCAATTCATTTGCCAAATACACCGAGCCTCAGTCCTCAGTCTTGAAGACTCTGTTAGGTGCCCGGAACCAAACATCCCACCAGCCTTCTGGGCGTCGGTGGTTTAGGGCGTTTCCTCTTCCACCCCTCGTTCCTCCCCTTTGGGAAAGGGTTTACCCCTCCCCCTTACCCCCTCCCCTAGACCTGGACAGACCGCAACAAAACGGCTCCAAGTGGCCAAAAGAGCTCCCCAAGGATGTCCCCAACAAGCCAAAATGCTTCAAAACCCAAAAGAAAATCAATGTGTTTGGCGTTCTCGCCTTTGCGCTTCCAATGCCCATCTGAAGCCTCAACCTAGCTCCAAGATGTCCCAAGATAGCCCCTACAGGGGCCCAAGAGAGACCCACGACGGCCCCAAGAGCGCCCAAGAGCGCTCCAAAAGCGCCCCATGAGCGCTCCAAGAGGCGACGCGGGGGGCCCCCGAAGGGCAACGCTAATTGTGACCTCCCCCTTCGGGGCCCAAGAGAGCCCCAAGACGGCCCCAAGAGCGCCCAAGAGCGCTCCAAGAGCGCGCCAGGAGGGGCTCAATTAAGAAGCCATTTTCGGTGTTCCTGAAGGGGTGCCTTAATTGGGGACCCCCCCTTCTTTGATCGATCTCCTCCAAGATGGCCCCAAGAGCGCCCCCAAGGCTCCCGAGAGCGCCCCAAGAAGGGCCCAAAAATGCGCCTAGACGGTTCCAAGAGCCCTCCAAAAGGCCCCCACTAGGCCCCTCAAAGGCCCCCAACAGGCCTCAAGACGATCCCCGAGGCACACAAGTACACTCTTGTTGCCCGTGCTGTTTGACTATATGCCTTTTTCCTCTCTCCCCCGTCAGCTCTCATGGGCATCGTTTCTGGATGGGCTGGTGGGGATACTTTTCCCAACCATCCTGTGGTGTCGGGTCCTCGTTTTGACGAGACAGCGCCCCGCGTTCCTTCCTCCTCCCGCTTCTCCCTCCCCCTCCTCCCTCCTCCCCCAGCATTGCCTCTGCTCTCGGTACACCCCTCAAACGTTTCGTAGCCTCTTAGGGAGCTCCACCGAAGGTCCCAATGAGGGGGCCCGCATGCGTCCCCCACGCCACAGCGTATCGTGGCCCCATAAGGGAGCTCCACCGAAGGCCCCAGTGGGGGTGCCCGCATGCGTCCCCCACGCCCAGGACAGCGCTTCGTGGCCCCATAGGGAGCTCCACCGAAGGCCCCAGTGGGGGTGCCCGCATGCGTCCCCCACGCCCAGGACAGCGTTTCGTGGCCCCATAGGGAGCTCCACCGAAGGCCCCAGAGGGGGTGCCCACATGCGCCCCCCACGCCCCGGACAGCGCTTCGTGGCCCCATAGGGAGCTCCACCGAAGGCCCCAATGGGCGTGCCCGCATGCGCCCCCCACGCCCAGCACAGCGCTTCGTGGCCCCATAAGGATTTCCACCGAAGGCCCCAGTGGGGGTGCCCGCATGCACCCCCCACGCCCAGGACAGCGCTTCGTAGCCACATAGGGAGCTCCACCGAAGGCCCCAGTGGGGCCCATGCGTTCCCACCTGAGCCAGGACTAAGCTGCTTCTTGGCCCCATGGGGAGCTCCACCGAAAGGGCCAATGGGACGGCCCGCATGCGTCCCCACGCCCAAGGACAGCGCTTCGTGGCCCCATTGGGAGCTCCACCGAAGGCCCCAGTGGGGGTGCCCGCATGCGTCCCCCACGCCCAGGACAGCGTAACGTGGCCCATAGGGAGCTCCACCGAAGGCCCCAGTGGGGGTGCCCGCATGCGCCCCCCACGCCCAGGACAGCGTTTCGTGGCCCCATGGGGAGCTCCACCGAAGGCCCCAGTGACGGTGTCCACTTGCGTCTCCCGTGCCCGGGACAGCGCCTCGTGGCCCCATAGAGAGCTCTACCGATTGCCAGCTCTACCGCACTCAGAACAGCGCTTCGTGGGCCCATAGGGAGCTCCACCGAAGGCCTCAATGCCACCGCCCACATGCGCCCCCCCCCCGACTCAGCACACCTTCGCACCCCCATAGGAGCTCCAAGAAGACAAAAATGCCACCGTTCCACATGCGCGCCCCCCCCCCCCACTCAGTACAGCGCTTCGTGGCCCCATAGGGAGCTCCACCGAAGGCCCCAGTGCCACCGTCCACATGCGCCCCCCCACCACCACCACCACCACCACTCAGCACAGCGCTTCATGGCCCCATAGGGAGCTCCACACAAAGCCCCAGTGCCACTGTCCACATGCGCCCCCCCACTCAGCACAGCGGCGCTTCGTGGCCCCATAGGGAGCCCCACCGAAGGTCACAGCGCCATCGCCCACATGCGCCCCCCCACACACAGCACACACACACACACACACACACACACACACACACACACACACACACACACACACACACACACACACACACACACACACACACACACACACACACACACACACACACACACACACACACACACACACACACACACACACACACAGCACAGCACAGCGTTTCATGGCCACACAGAGAGTTCCACCGAAGCCCCCAGTGGGACCGTTCGAATCCGTCCTGAAACACCCAATTTGGCATTTTCACCTACCCATTACAATGTTTCGTGGCCTCACAGTGAGCTCCAGCGAAGGTCCCAGTGCCACCGTCCGCATGCGTCCCGCACACCCAATGTGGCATTTTCGCATACCCAGTGCAGCGTTTCGTGGCCCCACAGGGAGCTCGCCCGAAGGCCCCAGTGGGACCGTCCGCAAGCGTCCCGAAACAACCATTGTGACATTTTCAGACAACCCAATGCAAAATTTCGTGGCCCCGTAGGGAACTCCACCGAAGGCCCCAGTGCCACCGTCCGCATGCGTCCCGAAAACCCAACGTGGCATTTTTACCCACCCAATACAACATTTCGTGGCTCCTTTTTGAGCTCCACCGAAGCCCCAAGTGGGACCGTCCGCATGCGCCCCGGAAGCCCACTTTGGCAGTTTCACCCACCCAGCACAGCGTTTCGTGGCCCTATAGAGAGTTCCACCGAAGCCTCCAGTGGGACCGTCCGCATGCGCTCCAGAAGCCCAAGTTGGCATTTTCGCTTACCCAGTACAGCGCTTCGTGGCCTCATAGGGAGCTCCACCGAAGCCCCCAGCGGGGCCGCCCGCATACGCCCCTGAAACCTTACTTGACACACAACTCACCCAGAACAGCGTTCCCCCCCTCTCAGCGCAGCGCTTCGTGGCCCCATGGGGAGTTTCACCGAAGAAGATTTTCACAATTGCGGCACCCACAACTGCATGTGGTTGGGTCCTTCGCAAGGAAAATTTGATCGCGACCGTCGCCACACATCGCACGGCGTCAAGTCAACGCGCAGCCAACGAGCAGCGGGCTAAATTAGGCCCCAAGCAACAGGAGCGGTCTACGCTTCCACCCAGCAGGCGACACCGACGCTGACGAAATGGCGGTCCAAGCTGAAGCCGACGAAGGCCAGGACGACCTCGATGCACACCAAAACGGCGGATGAATTAGAACGTGACCAGATCCAGGAAAAGGACCGAGCAGGTCAGGCGGCGCGCAAGTGCTCGGCGACCACGGAAAAGCGAATGGACGGCAAGGCGGAACCGCAGCGGGGCTCGTCAGCCAGGTCAGCGACCCATCGCGGGCGGCAGAGCGCGGCGCCACAAGCCACCTCTCACGCGAGGGAGGGGCGCGTCAGGCGCAGTGGGGGCGCGGGGCCCAGCGTCGAGAGAGGCGCCCACCTGCCAACGCGCGCGTCGGCGAGGCAGCCCGGCAGAGCGAACGGCGCGCCCCCGAACGAGCGATAGCCCCAGGTAGAGGCGCGGGCACTACGTCGGGCGAAGGCGACGGCGCGGGGGGCCAGTCCAATCCGGCGGGGCCGCTGGCACCGGCACCGGCGCCCCAGGGAAGGCGTCGCGGACTGGGGGGGCGCGCCAGCGGAGGCGGGGAGCAGCGGGGGGCGGCAGGCCACGGCCACGCGGCGGCGGGCCCTGGCACCCCCGGCCGGACAACAGCGACGATGCAGGCCGCATGGGGGGGAGAAGGGCCAGGGACGGCCGGGAAAGCGACTAACAGTCGCACAAAATGGAGTCACATCGCGGAAGGGCGCTGGGGGCGGGGGCAAGGGGGCGCGCGGGTGGCGGGCGCGGGGCAGCAGCTAACACCCGCAGACTATGTAAAGCATCCGTGGGGAGCGCGGACCAGGAGGCGGGCGGGGGACGGGCGCGGGGCGGCGGCGGCCGCCGCAGGGCGTGGGCAGGTCAGAGAGAGCGGGGGAGGTGGTGGTACGCGGCGACTGACAGTCGCGCATTGGCGGGTGACAGCCAAAAGGGGGCAGGTAGGGTGAGAGGCAACGAGCGGCCTCCTGGCGGCGCTGAGGAGAGGCTGGGAGGCGTCGGGGGCGCAGCCAACGACGTCGAAGTGCAGGGCAGCACTGGGCCGCAAGTGGTGTCGCGAGGGACCTAGCAGTACAGGTGGTCCGCCGAGGTTGGGACCAGGCCCCGACGCTGCGCCTAGGGCGGGCCAGCGGGGGGCGGCGGTCACCCAGGGGGCGAGAGGCCGCAAAGTGAGATCCAGGACTTGGGTCTCCTGATGGCAAGGGACGAGCCGACAGCCCCGTCTGGGCGCGCCCGAGGCGGCATTAGGCGCGCGGCCGTAGTGGCGCGCCAAAGGGGCCCCGCCCGAGGCAGGCCCCAGTGAGAGGAAGGTCGTTCGCATCGACATGGGAAGCACCGTTGCCGAGCGCGGAAAGGCACTCGGCCCTGGCGCGTCGCACGGGATGCCAAACAGCGAAGGCGGGGGGGCGGGGGCCCGTGAGAGGGCATTAGGAGTATACCCGGGGCTGGCGCGAGCTCGCGGCTCGCCAGGGGGCCCCCCACCTTGTCCAGCTGGGGTCGCTGCCCTCCCGGTGCCCCTTGCCTCTGGCTTTGCCCAGGGCGCCCTTGCCCTTGGCCCTGTCTGTGAACCTACCACGGACCGCGGCCCAGTCGACGCCCAAGCGTAGCGCCTAGTCCATTCTCATGAGGCGGCAGTTGTGGCGATGCCACTCACGGAGGAAGCGCCTGCATGAATCGGGCTCCTGCTTCGGCACAGATGCGGCGGGACACGGCGGGGCGCTTGGCAGTCCACTGGCACCAGATCCCGTTGAAGTACTCTCCTAGATCCTTCTGGAGCCGCTTCACAATCTCGGCCGGGCCCTCGCCATGGGGCGGGGAGAGCTGGGGGGAAGGAGGGTGCGTGGGCGTGCGGGGTCCGACTCCAACGGTCGCTGGCCGCCCAGCTGGCCCAGCCCGACCATCCAGGCCAGCTGCCGCTGCAGGGGCCACTGCGGCTGGTTTCGCGATGTCGACGTGGACGGCGCTCACCCCAGCCCTCGCCCCAGCCCCGCTCGCCCCGTGCCACGGCGTCCGCCCAGGGCTGCCCCAGGGTGGGGACGCTGGGGGATGGCGGGGCCCTTCGATCGGAGGGGCAATTGAACCTCCTGTCGCCCTGTCCGCGTAGCTCTGGAGATTCGCTAGGGTCGTCCGCCGGGGACGCGGGGCTGCAGGGCTTGGCTGCCACCTCAGGGCTGCGGGGGGAATCGACTCGCAGGACGGGCGGGCCCGAGCTGGGGACCGGGGGCAGGGCAGCCGAGGCCCCTTTTCGCACCCGAGGGGGTGGAGCGGGTTGGGCGTCAGCGGCTTGTGAGTCAGCCACGGAGGTGTCGGAGACGGCATCGCCGTGGGCAGCTGCGCCGTCGCCTCTGCTGGGGAGAGGGAGGCCCGTTGCACTAGGCTTACGCGGGGGAGACGAGTCCGGGGGCGCTGCACCGGCGGCGGGGTCTTCGGCGGCCGGGCTCGCCAGCCGCGGCGGCCGCCTGCTGGGGGCGGGAGCTGGCCCTACAGGCGCGGGGAGGGCCGGTTCCACTCCGCGCGGGCGTCGAGGGGGAGAGCGCAGGATTGCCCCAGCCTGGTGGGTCGTACGAGTGGCCGGGAAATGTGTAAACTCAGCGGGTGGGTCGGTTGTCACCCTTCGCTCGTCGTTGATTTGCTTCAACCACTCGTTTTCGCTGTGCCCCCTGGTGAGGGTGTCGTCGAGCTGCCTGCGTAGTTCCTGCGTGTACTCGAAAGGACAGCCCCCGGCCAACTCGCAAAACGACCCAGAGGCAACCAGGTCGGAGCTGACCTGACTCAGGAACCTCACCAGGGCGCTCAGCGCGCGGCGGGGCGGGGAAGGACCGCGCACGGGCCACTGGTTGGCGCGCTGGAGCCATTTAGCACGCAGCGGGCAGTCAGTGGAGCGGACGCAGAGGCGAGCGACCACGCGGGCGGCAGCGAGCCGCTTACCGTGCCAGAAAAAATCCGCGGGGAGGTAGTCCGGCGCGACTCTGTCGCCGAAAATGTTTTCAGGAAGGGGCGGAGCGAGCACGGCCCCCAAATGTCGGGGGACTCGGCGCCCTTGACGTCTCTGCGCTGCACTGCGACAAAATCCTTCCTGAGGTCGTCCAGAGCTGGTTCCAGGCCGCGTTGGAAGTCGACCATCCTAGCCTCGATGGGCTTCACATCTGGGCGGTTATCCATCTTCGGTGGCGGCCTGCAGGTCGTCGATGTCGATGCGCGCCAGCGCGGGGCCTCTGGGGGGATCAGCGTGGGGGAGAAGGTTGCGTATCTCCACGGCACCGCGCCTTGCGGGGGGCTTCCCGTACTGGTCGGGGTGAAAGAGGGTGAGGGGGAGGCCACTCTTGCTGAACGCGTCAGGCCTCGTTGCGAAGGCGCGGTTTGGTGCTAGTGCGCGGGCCAACGATGGCTCGTCGGGCACAGGGGGGGCGGCGCGCGGCTTCGAACTGGGGGGGCCAGGGTAAATCAGGCGGGCGTCGCGGTCGAGGAGCGCCTCGACAACACTGGGTCGGACGCCCCATGCGCGGACGAGGCACTGGCGGCACATCCACGCTGCACTCCACCTGCGGTGATGCCAGGCCACACAACACGATGCCCCCATGCGGGGAGTTCCCCGGCGCCCGCGCCACGCACATCCACGCAACACCAACCCAACGCAAGGGTTCCGGCCTGCCAGACGAGAGCAGGGGCCCTGGGCGGGCAGCCGTCGCACGTCGCAGCGCAACGACTGGTCTCCGATGCTGCGCAACCGAATCTGTCGCCCTCCGGCCGGGCAGGCGGTCGGGCGGCGCTTGAACTCCTTAGCACCTGGAGGTCCGCGGGGTCCAACAGGCATTCCTCGAGGACAGCAGGGGGCACGGTGGGGGGCAGCGCCAGGTGCGCGCGTTGGGAGGCGGTCGGGGGTAAGGCATCCACTGGAGGGGGCCGGATGGGTTTTTGGCCAGCGCGAGGACTTGCATCTGCTCGTGGATGGCCTCCCCCGAGGGGACTTGGCACCCCTGCTTTTCTACCTCTTGCA